>MU689897.1:14121-30902 GCA_026770625.1 Nicotiana glauca
ATCTTCCTCCAGGAAATAAGCCTTTAGGTTTGAAATGGATCTTTAAATAGAAAATTAAAGATGATGGCACTATTAACAAATATAAGGCAAGACTTGTTGTCAAAGGTTATAGACAAAAGGAAGGTGTTGATTACTTTGACACTTACTCGCCAGTAACGAGGATAACATCTCTTAGGGTGTTAGTGGCACTAGCGGCCTTGTATGGTCTTGAAATCCATCAAATGGATGTTAAAACAACTTTCCTAAATGGAGAATTGGAGGAAGAAATTTACATGGAACAACCTGAGGGTTTTGTGGTTCCTGGTAAAGAAAAGAAAGTGTGCAAACTTGTTAAGTAGCTTTATGGACTTAAACAAGCACCCAAACAATGACATGCAAAATTTGACCAAACAATGTTGGCAAATGGATTTAAAATCAACGAGTGTGATAAATGTGTTTACATTAAAAATACTCCAGGTAATGAAGTCATTGTTTGTTAATATGTTGATGACATGTTGATAATAAGCAAAATTATGGCAGATATAAATTTTACAAAGCGCACGTTGGCTAGCAAATTCGACATGAAAGACTTAGGAGTTGCTAATGTGATCTTCGGAATCAGAATTTGCAAGATTTCACAAGGTCTAGCATTATCATAGTCTCACTACATTGAAAAGGTACTTGACAAGTTCAAGTATTTGGATTTCAAAATTGCCAAGACTCCAATTGACGTGAGTTATGCACTTCAAAAGAATGAAGGTAAAAGTGACTCACAACTGGACTATGCAAGAGTATTGGAAAGTTTGATGTATATCATGAATTGTACGCGATCAGATATAGCATGTGCTATTAGCAAACTGAGTCGATTTACAAGTAATCCCAATCAAATACATTGGATGGCGATGAAACTAGTTTTGGGATATCTAAAACATACCCAAAATTATTCTTTGCATTATAACAAATATCCTTACGTGATCGATGGATATAGTGATGCAAATTGGATCACCGGATCATCTGAAGTTAAATCTGCGAGTGGATTATTTTCACAATTGGGGGTGGAGCAGTGTCTTGGAAATCATCCAAATAAACGTGCATCGCCCGTTCTACAATGGAATCTGAATTCATAGCTTTAGATAAGGCCGGTGAGGAAGACGAATGGCTCCGGAATTTCTTGGAAGATATTCCATTTTGGCCCAAACCTTTGGCACCTATATGTATAAATTGTGATAGTCAAGCGGTAATAGGTAGGGAAGGGAGCGTTATGTATAACGGAAAATCTCATCATATCCGACGGAGACACAATACCGTTAGATAACTACTCTCTAGTGGTGTTATCATAATTGACTATGTAAAGTCAAGAGATAACATATCGGATCCACTTACAAAAGGCCTACCTAAAGCACTAATGAAACCAGGCGGTGTTCATGGCTGAAACGAACACAACCGTGAGAACCATAGATGGTTAGGGATTGATTGTGTGACTTATGTTGTCTAGGTATACAACAAATCTCGATGTTTCAAAGATATCAAATCTACTGATTGACCGAGTATATCCGATATAAGTTCACTACGAAAATTTCGAAGGGAAACCTACTTATCTAGAGCAATTAATTCTTGCTTGTAAAACACACACACCTCCGTGCATTCGTTTAAGTTTATAGCCATTCCCCATTTATGTGGGGGATTGTTGGGTTTGTTATTTAATAAATAATAACAAAAGAGGTGTGAATGGAAAATGGTGGGAAAAGAAATAGAGGGATGACCCGCGACCCGGTCTGCTCTAGCCCGTTTTTATTTCCCGGATTAATTTAAATTCGTTTTAAATTCCCTGTAAAAAAAAAAGATTTCCAACAGCCATGGCTGTTCTAAAACAGTGTCACACCTGTTCCAACAACCATAACTATTATGAAAGGTTGCAAACCTCTTTAGAGGATCACACCTGTTCCAACAGCCATGACTGTTCTAAAAGGTTGCAAACCTCTTCAGAGGGTCACATGTTCCAACAGTCATGACTATTCTGAAAGGTTGCAAACCTCTTTAGAAATATCACCAAGTTGGTTATAAATAGACCTTCAAATCCCAGAATATTTACTTACGAAATTTTATGAATCTTCTTCTTCTTCTTCTGCACAAAATATTCCAGTGTGTTTTACGACCATCGAGTGGTTCGCTGTTCACCAGAGTTTTAGGTACCGATACACTGATAAGTTAAATCGTTCTATCCTGGGAGGATATATTTCAAAACCTCGGGTACTTGAGGGGAATAATTTCCTTAAGGACACACTGTGTATTCAGTGGGCTCGATTTGTTCCTACAATATTTTTTTTAGAATTTATTTTGAAGAAGTTTACTGTTTTCGGAATTTAATTTTACTAACTTTCTATTTCTGTTTTCAGAAAGATTATTATTTTATTAATTTACAGCAATACAGATTGATAACAATTTGTATTATGTTAGGCTATCTACATCACACTCATTGGGTGTGGCATGTTCCCGGACCCAGTGTAAATGTTGGATGCCTTATGCACCGGACTGCCCTTTTAATGGAATAAAATGTTTACACTACCAAAGACTGTGATGGAATAGACATGATCCTGATCTCCATCCTTTGAGTTCGATCCTTTGGAATGAAAAAAATTCTAATAAAAAGTGCTTTCCCTAGACCTTATCTTATGTGAATTCTGATTAATTAGTCAGGATCCGAATATAAGGGCGGAGCTAAAGTGTCTCAAGCGGTTTCAGTCAAACCCAATAGCTTTGATTCGAACCATACATATTTGTCACTTGTTTTACATCATTGAATGCGTAATGTAAACTTTGTGCAAGACAAGAGGGGTTTCTCTGATGGTAAGCAACCTCCACTTCCAACCAATAGGTTATGAGTTCAAGTCTTCCCAAGAGCAAGGTGAAAATTTCTTAGAGGGAAGGATGCCGATGGTCTGTTTGGAAACAACCTCTCTAATCTAGGGTAGAGTTAAGGTATGCGTACACACTACCCTCCTCAGACCCCACTAAGTGGAATTATACTAGGTTGTTGTTGTTGTTGTTGTTGTTGTTGTTGTGTGGCTTTAACTTTTGGCTTTGGTTTATTTTAGGGGAGAGCTTGGAATTTGTACGCAGATAAGCCAAATTCTTCCCTATTCCGCACGTTTATTAAATTATCAATTTTAACTTATATCCGTCGAGTATAATAAAAAATTTAAATTATTGTAATTCGTGCAATTTATTCTACTATTAGATGTGCTTTACTTATTTTTCAAGTTACTCATATCATTTATTATGAGTAACTAACTATACATCACGTGTTACCACAAAGATGCAGAATATAAAGACTCAAAAGATCTCTAAGGTGGAAATGATTGTGATGACCTGTCCAGTTGTCTCATGAGTTACCGCTCCGTTTCCCCCATTTCTGCATCTTTATACTTCGTTATCCGTGTTTTATGTGATCAAGTTGATTAGTTTATGTTCGGAGTGGATTTGGCAAGGAATGAAACACTTAGTCTCTTTTAAGAAGGTTTAAGTTGGAAAAGTCAACCGAATGTTGACTTATGTGTTAGAGGGCTCGGATGTGAATTCCAATGGTTCGGTTAGCTTTGGGAGGTGAATTATGACTTAGGAGTGTGATCGAAATTGGTTTTGGAGGTCTGGAGTAGAATTAGGATTGAATTGGCGAAGTTGAGATTTTGATCCGGGAGTCGGAATAGAATTTCGAGAGTTGCTGTAGCTTCGTTATGTCATTTGTGATGTGTGTGCAAAATTTTAGGTCATTCGGACGCGGTTTGGTTGGGTTTTTGATCAAAAGCGTGTTTTGGAAGTTTTTAGAAAATTTAGGCTTGAATTCGATATGAATTGATGGAATTGGTGTTGTTTGAGGTGTTTTGATGATTGGAACAAGTTTGAATGAGGTTTTAGGACGTGTTGATGCTTTTGGTTGAGGTCCCGGGGGCCTCGGGTGATTTTCGGATGGTCAATCGGACCATTTTTGGTATTTGGGAGTTGCAGAATTTGAGAGTTCAGGTGTTGCAGAAATTAAACCTTCGCAATCGCATGGGGTATATCGCGATCGCGTAGAAGGAATTTGGAAGGCCAGGATTTAGACCTTCGCGTTCGCATAGGTAGCCTCACGTTCGCAGAAGGCTGGGATCTTGTGCTTCGCATTCACATGAGGCTGTCCGTGTTCGCGTATAAGAAATGGGGTCCAAGAGGTTATTGCTCTTCGCGTTCGCATCCGTGGTCTCGTGTTCACATAGTATGGGAAGTGGAAGCATCGCGTTCGCAGTGTACGTGTCGCGTTTGTGTAGCATGTTTTTGGAGTCTTGGAAATTTGTTCTTCGCGATCGCGAGGCTTGGACCGCGATCGCGAGGCTTGAACCGCGATCGCGATGAAGAAAGGGCAGAACTGGGCAGAATGCTTTTAAGTTATTTCATCCGCGATTTTGGGTCATTTTTCCTCCATAGTTAATCATTTTGAGAGCTTTTTGAGGGAGATTAAAGAGGGATTCAAGGAGAATCGATTGGAGGTAAGATTTTTAAACCTAAAACTTGATTCTATTGTGAAATCTATCTAGAAATTCATAGAAACTTTAGCAAAAATGAAAGAACTAGGGCTTGGAATTTTGGATTTTTGATTTGGGATTTGAGGAGTCATTTGGACTCCAATTTTGGTGTTCTTTATATGCATAGACTCATGGGGTGATAAGGAACCCGTTGATGTAAAAATTCTGAGTTTCGCTGAACCCCTTCGGAGATTTTTTATCACTATTTCCTCACTGTATTGACTTATTACTTGAACTCAGTCATGCTGTTTCCACTGTTTTACAACTCAGCCATTTTTACTCAGATTTGAGACTTAAATGATATTTTTAAATGATGTTTTGGGCTGAGAACTACCGTTTTACTGATGCATGAGGGGCTTGTGATGATTTTCGGACTGAGTGCGGCCGAGGTCCAGATGCGAGGATACACTGAGTGATATGAGGCCGAGCGCCTGAGATACATTTATACGCCACGAGGTGACTTGAGTGATGTGAGGCCGAGAGTCGAGAGTTGATGCCACGAGATGGCTTGATATTGTGCTTGGGCCGTAAGGGGCCGCTTCAGAGTCTGTACACCCCCAGTGAGCGCGGGTAACCATTGTGATCTGAGAGTGAGATCGAGGGGCTGATATTGTTCTAAGAGTGAGCCCGAGGGGTTGGTACTGTTCTGAGTTGTTGCCCGAGGGGGCGGATTTCTATTTGTTATTTACCTGCTAAATTACCTATTTTACTTATTGAAAAAGGAGATTTACTAGATATTTCACTGATTTACTGTTTTAAGTGACTTTACTGCTTCGGTATAGAATGCTGTGTGTTTTCATGTATTTTCTTGCTTTCGGCCATTATTTATATTTATTACTCACTCGATCGGAGTACTCATATTACTCCCTGCACCGTGTGTGCAAATTCAAGCATAGCAGATTCCGCTCCTGAGTGCTGATCCTCCCAGTCCAGGCTGTGTTTCGGAGACTACGAGGTAGTCTCCCTGCACCGTGTGTGCAGATTCAGGCATAGCAGATTCCGCTCCTGAGTGCTGATCCTCCCAGTCCAAGCGGTATTTTGGAGACTACGAGATAACTGTTGGCGTCCGCAGCCCCCGTGCCTCCCTTATTTTACTATTTCTATGTTCGTCAAACTAGTATACCGGATTTCATATTTAGTAGACTTGTATCAGGATCATTAGTTGCTCATGACTTGTGACACCCTGGTTAGGGTTGTGTCGGGATGGTTTCTACTATTATTATCTATGTTTCCGTGAATTATTGCTATTAAATTATGTTTTAAATTGTTCTATGGTAATTAACTGCTTAAAGAGGTGTACTGTATTGGTCTGGCTGGCCTTGTCTTCACGAGAGGCGCTATCACGATCAGATTTGGGGTTAGGGTCGTGACAATGATATTGATAGTTGGGGGAAACTAAACCAACTAAACATTCACGTTAATTATGCTCATCATGTTTAAAGGCGAATTTAGAAATTTATATTGAGTGATTTCACTTGTAAAGTCTCTATTATTGAATTGAATTACGTACTTTTAATAAAAAAGGTTCATATTATCATGCACCCCCTTAGAAATAAAGATCCATCTCTCTTTTTGATTTAACCATTCAACATCCAGAATTTATTGACTCAATGACTAGTACATTTAAGACTTCTTAATTGGCTAGTTGTAAATAGTCTCAGGGCTATGGAACAAAGGATTATATCGGACCTAGTATGAGGGTATTGATGATGATTTTCTAATCTCGCAGAACAGAATATGATACGATGAGATAGAATGCAGTAAAAACAAAGACAGGGAACGGAGTTTGCATTGTAAAAAGTTCATTATATAGGGGGATAGTGCGCTGATCTCCATTAAAGATGACTTTATCAGCTTCCAAGACTTGAACTCGAGATATATATTAATGGAAAAAGATTTCCAAAGCAGAAGAATATAGTTAGGCAAATATGACGCCCTCATTCTTCCAACCAAAATCAAGAATCCCTCATATTCCTTTTCCAGCTCCCACCACAACATGCTGGAAATTTCATCTCCCTTTCACTCTACTTTGATAACCATATGAAATCTCTTTGTGTATAGAGTAATGTAATTTTCTCTCTATTATATACTACATTCTAATGGTATCATTGCATCTCTTTGAATAAATTATAGAGCCCGTCTGCTGCACAAAATATTTTGCGCGTGTTTATACATGATTTAATTTGGGGAAGAGTGTACCCGAGGAGGTGTGATATAAGCAGCCTACCCTGATGCGAGTATTTATGGTTGATTCCATGGCTCGAATTCGTGACATGTAGGTCACATAGAGACAACTTGACCGTTGCTCCAAGGTTCCCTTCTCTTCTCTTTGAACAAAATAATAGTTTTAAAAAATATTGGTACAAACGTTGAATACTGAATTTTCAAATGAGACGATTCACAAAATTTAACATAATATCGAAGCAAGTGTAGATTTTGGTTTGAATCTCATCATTTATTGTCAACAAAATATTTCACGTATTTTACCAATAAAATTTAAAAGTATACTATAAATTCATGCATATAAGTGGTTTAATTTCCTCATGCATTTTTACATATTCGACATCACCAAACAACTTCCTCTTTGTTTTTGTGATTTTCATCATCAAATTTCTAACCATCTTTTGGGGGCAAATCTAGGCTTACTTAAGCCTATGGGTTTCCGTCAACTTAATAGTTTTTGCATAAATTCTGTATTTGTATTAGGACTACGTCTACTGTAAATCTATTTATTATTATAAATTATTATAAAAACTTATAAACTTTAAATTTTGAATCCGTATCTGTCAGCTTTTCATACGAATATGATCAATTCAAGCCATGCAATTGCATGGGAGTTGTTTCCTATTGGCCTTTTTCTGGAAAAGTATGAGACAATTCCAATGTTTCCTCTCCAATCAAAGATTAATTCCCTTTGGTGGGGTTAAGGATTTGGATAGAAAAGGTAAACTGGATTCTCCTCGATTAATCCAATTATTCCTTTTCTAGAATTTTATATTCTTTCTTCTATACTTTTAATTATATGGTCACATACTACATTTTCATTGTCTTACTTCATTGTATACGAATTTACTTTTGATATACGTACGTGTCGACATGGGCGAAGCCAAAGGGCGGTCAACTGACCACCTTCTTTTCGCCGAAAAATTACACTATGTATATAAGTAAAATATTAATTTTAGGTATATAAAACCTATACCGAACATTCTTTGTCATAATTTTTTTTTTTTACTTCTTTCAAGTTTGAACACCCTTAAAAACATTTCTGGCTTCGCCATTGTATGTCGATAGTGTGTATCTGTGAGAAACGTAGAGTATTTGAAGAATTCAATCTTAATGTAGACATTTGTCTTTTTCCTTTTATACGAAGTGGTTATTTGCTTGCTTGCAACGCCTCTTAGTCTTTTATTTTAGTAGAGACAAATTTAAGATTTGATTAAAATTCGTAATTTTATCTTAACTCATTTAATTTATTGTGTTCGAATCCAATTATCTGCACGTGCTTATGAATATTTTAACAAATATATATTGGATGCAAATCAGAGCTACTGAGTTTGGATGAAGCCATAACTTATTATTTACATCCGCCCCCATGTATATGTGTATATGTAATTGTATATATAAATGCATATATTATTGTGCACATAACTAAAACTATATATTATAGCTAGAGTAATTTTTGTGCACTTAAAGTATACGACTTTTACACCATCAGGTAAAGATGATCTACAACCATAGATAATAATTATTTATAGTTGTCCTAATTTGATAATCTACAAATACAATAAATAACTAGCTAAAATATACTGATAATATAAAAGTTTTTCACACTATTAACGTATCGGTTAATTTCTGGAAAACAACCTCTTTACCTGTAAAAAAAACTCTCTACCTGCACGGTAAGGTCTACGTATACACGACCCTCCACAAACCCAATATGTGTGAATATACTAGGTAAGTAGTTGTTGTAATGTACTCCGTCCGGTCTACAATAAGTGATCATTTTATCGTTGACACACACATTAAGGAAATACGAATTCCTAGAGAGAAAAAAATATGTATTCACTAAATTAGCCTTAATTAATTGATACTTTGACACATTGGAATATATAAATAAGGAAAAATTTTGAAAAAATAAAATTAATTTCTTTTTGATTATATAAATAAACACTTAATTTGGACCAAAATAAAAAGATAAAAGGGTCACTTATTATGGACCGGAGGAAGTATCGGTCAATTCTATATTCTATGTAGTGACGCTCTCTATATAAACTCTTATGACCCTTCTTCTTCAGCCCATCTTTCAACTTAGATATATTCCCTATATTATTATATTCTCCTTTCTTCTACAAATTTCTTGTATCTTAATTATAAGCAATTCATAAATAATAAGAAGATCAATGTCTGGTGTTTGGGTATTCAAAAATGGAGTAGTCAGACTTGTAGAAAATCCAGGAGATCATTTCCAAGGTTCTAGGAAAGTGTTGGTTCATGTTCCTACAAATGAAGTTATTACATCCTATGCAATTCTTGAAACTAAACTATATAATCTTGGTTGGGAAAGGTACTATGATGATCAAGAATTACTTCAATACCATAAGAGATCTACAACTCATCTTATTTCTCTCCCAAAAGATTTCAATAAGTTTAAAACCATGCATATGTATGATATTGTTGTCAAGAATCGCAATGAGTTTGAAGTTAGAGACATGTGATAAGAAAGACAAAAGATTTTAAAAGGTTATGTTTTGATAAATCATTCTTCATTAATTCTAGGTGTGATTAGTCTTTTTGAAATGTTTTATTTTGCTTTGGTTTGTTTTCACTTTTCATGGTGTTGTAACTAGTTTTTGGTATATATGGAGTTTTGTTTAATTTCATGGTACTTGTGTTTAATTAGAATTTTCCTAGATTTCTATTGTTACCCGATGTTGATTCTGTTATGATTTTACTATTATCTTGTTGCTGTTGCTGTATTTCTTTTTCTACACGCTATGAGTATGCTTGGCTAGGTCGAGAGTCTATCGGAAACGACCTCTCTATCTGCACAATTTAGGAGTAAGGTACGTACTATCCTCCTCAGACCCCACTTGGGGGAATACACTGAGTATATTATTGATATATTGTTGTTGGTAGAGGCGGATCCAGGATTTAATGTTTATGGGTTCCTGCAACGACTTCGAATAAATTTTCAATAGTAACTGAGTTCACATTTAAATATTTATAGATATTTAATAAATTTTTAGATCATATTTACAATATTTGGATAAAAGCTACTGGGTTCACGAAAATCGGTAGATGATAGGCTAGATCCGCCACTGGTTGTTGGTACTTAATTATTAAGGTTATCAATGGATATTTAAAAACCGACCGAACCAATTTTTAAGTTTCTTTTAATATATATAAATCTATAACCATACCGATAATTAGGGTAGATTTTTTATTTTATGAAAATAAACCATACCGATAATTAGGGGTAGATTTTTTATTTTATGAAAATAAACTGAATAAATTTACATGTGAAAAATATATTTATATATTAAGTTTACGAAGAATAAAGCATTAAATTTTTCTTTGGGCCTTGGAATTGTAAAACCAGTTACAAGCCAACAAGTAATTAAACTCAAAATCCTAATTTCCAAACCTATTATGCTACTCCTATTGAAATTAAATTATTTTCAGCATATTCACTAGCAAGACACAAGATATGCTAGCAAACTATAATCTTGTCACGACCCAAAATTTAACCTTGGTCGTGATGACGCCTATCGTGTTACAAGGCAAGCATATTCCCAAAATATTACTAATAATTTGATTATAAGAATTTAATAAAATATTTCCAATAATTTAATTGCTGATAAACTAAATCAACTCTAAATATAAATAATATAAAATACGGAAACGAGTCCCAAACATCGGGGTATCACTAAGTCATGGGCGTCTAAAACTATGAACTAAGATATATAAATTGTCTAACAGTCTAAAAGAAGAAATGACAAAAGGAGTAACAAGGTCCTACAGAATTAGCAGCTACCTTGCAATCTCCAGTTAAAGCCAGCCTAAACTCAACGATCGCAACGCTTTAATTCACCTCGATCTATATAAAGTGCAGGGTGTAGTATGAGTACAACCAACTCAGTAGTAACAGAAATAATTAAGGAACTGAGCAGTAGTGACGAGCTAAGGAAAACAGTCCAATTATTTATTTTTATAATTTACAATAAATAAGAATAAACAGGTAAATTCCATAAAAGCAACAAATACCACAAACAAGTTAACAGATAAATGCAACAACAACAAAAGTAAATGCAACCTCACAACAATGTCACTCCACCACTCAGTACTCGCACTCAACACTCAATACTCAACACTCAATACACTCAATACTTTGCGCTCACTGGGGGTGTGTACAGACTCCGGAGGGGCTCCCAAAGCCCAAGCGCTAAGCACGGACAACTCACGTGCTATCATATCAATACCTGGATCCGCACGGTCAACTCACGTGCTACGCGGACAACTCACGCGCTATGGTATAAATACCTGGGCCCGTACGGTCAACTCACGTGCTACGCGGACAACTCAGGCGCTATGGTACTAATATCCTCACAACTAGGCCCTTGGCCTTACTCAATCATGTACATCACTAGCATCACCATCATCAACAAATAATGGGACACAACCCACATCAAGTATCACATCGTATTAGCAAATAATAGAGATTGAGGTAAACATGTAGAATAATTTCTATCACTGAGTACAAATAATGTGAGCATGAATAAAGCCTAAGCATGATCCCTAACATGACGGTAGACAAGTTCAACAACAAGTAACTACGTAAATACAGATGATGCCCATGAGGCCTTACGGGACGGACCAAGTCTCTATCCCTCAAGGTATACACCCACACGCCCGTCACCTAGCGTGGGTTTCGCCTAGAGCTGTCTAACGGGTCGGTTAGACCCGTTATCGAACCGGCCCAGGCCGGTACAAACCGAAACCGAACCGGCCCGGTTCATAAGGGGCCGGATGGGCTGGGTAGGGGGTAGGAGGGGTTTGGACGGGTAAAAAAATTGTATCGGATAACCGGACCCGGCTAACCCGGTAGGCCTGAACAGTGGCGAAACCGGTTAAATCGGACCGATTCAACAACGGCCAGATTTTTTTATTTATTTTATTTTTTTAATTTTTCAACAGATCAATTCATATGGGGCCCAATATCCTTTGATTTAGAGACTTTAGGCATTTGATCTTTAGCCAACGGATCAAATTGATAAAATAGCTATTTTTTTTTAATTTTAAGTATTTAACCCTTTTTGAATTTATAAAATTAATCTTTTTTAAAACTATAAATACCCCTCCCCCCTCTTCTTCATTTCTTCACTCAAATCTCATTTCTCAATCTCAATTTCTCTCATTCTTCAATTTGCAAGACTTCAAGTCTCAATCTCAATTTCTCAAATCTCAAATCTTAATTCAAGTTAAATCATGCCTCGTACTTCTAGAGTGCGCTCATATATTTGGCAACACTTTGAGGTGGTAGAAGAAAATGAAGAAGGTCAGAATTTAAAGTGCAAGAACTGTGGTCAAGTCTTAAGTTTTCGTTTAGAGTCTAGCACAGTCAGTTTAAGGAGGCATATAAAGTATTATCTTGAGCGTCCTCCGAAAATTCGTATTTAAGATTTTACGATAATTTGTGTTATTTTAAAATTATTAGACGTATTTATGCTTAATGTTTTAATTTGTTATATTAATTTGAAGTACTATTAATTTATTATGCATGAAAATTTAGTTTTACTATTTTTTTGTTAATTTACTTTTTAAATGCAAACTTTAATTTTGAATTTTGAAATAAATGTAACACTTGCAATTTATAAGTGCAATTTTTTTCTATATTCCATGTATTCTTTAAATTAATACAAAGTATTAATATAATTTACAATAGTTATACAAAATACCTAAAAATAAATACACTAAACCCGGCCTGGCCCCTCAACCCGTAACCCGTACGGTTTAATTTTTACCCGGATGAATCCGAACACGTTAAACCCGTTAAGACCCAACCCGTATCCGGCCTGGACCGTAACCTGTGCGGGTCCAAAAGATATAGGCCCGACCCGGACCGGTAGGCCCGTTAAACACCCTTAGTTTCTCCTCCAAACAATCATTTGATGTCAAATTCTCCGGGTTTATACCGTCAAAGCCAGAGTTAAAACTGTTACTTACCTCAACCGCATAAAATCCTACTCTGGGATGCCCTCGTCTCTGGACTCGATATCCAAAAGCACTGAATCTAGACATAATTAGATTAATACCATGCACATGTTCTAAAGAATCGAATTCCACAGTAAAAATTACAAAATATGCCAAAAATTCGAAATCGGCCAAAACCCGGCCCCCAGACCCACATATCGGAATCTGTCAAAAATAACAGAATAATAATACTCGTCCTCTCCCGAGTCTAACCATATTAAATTCGTCAAAATCGGACTCCGTTTGGTCCCTCAAATCCTCACTTAAAACTCTCCAAAACTCAAACTCTAACTCCCTCAATTTTCACTTTGAAATCATCAATCAAATCCCAAAAAATGAAGATAGATTCATGAAATATAATCAAAATCGAGTAGAGAAAACTTACCCCAATCCATATGGTGAATATCGCCTCAAAAATCTCCCAAAGTCGAGCTCCCCAACTCAAAATACGATCGAATGAGCAAACCCTAATTTTATGTAATTTCTCGTGCCAAAAAATGCCGAAACTCGTATTTTATTCCTCCAATAGATTCCTTGTGAAATTATAGCCAAGTTAGGCTTTTGAATCACTCAATTTGACCTTATAATGAATGAGATATGTAGGTTTTAATATTTTCAAATAGTGCAAATTTTTAAATACGCTTCTAGTGACAATTTCGTAATTAAACTGCAATATCTGGCAACCTAATTCTTAGTAAAATGATCATAAAATCCTCATACGATATCCAAATTCGATGATTCTTTTTACTACGGGTCCGTAATTATGATACGGATCTAATGCTTCAATCAAAAACGAAATCGGAGCTCATTTGTTCAATATGATATCATTTATACTTGAAGAAACATCATCGAAACATAAGAAAAACAAGCACAACACAACCCAAACCTATCTGAAACTCACCTGAGACTTTCGGGACCTCAACCAATAGTTCCAAAAATATATCACTACGCAAACTTAGTCGAACCTCCGAAACACCTAAAACAACACCAAAACACCAAATCAACCTCGAATTCAAGCCTAAGAACTTCTAAACTTTCAACTTCCGCCAATTCAAGCCTAATTCTACCACGGACCTCCAAATTATATTCCGGACATACTGCTAAGTCTAAAATCAACCAACAAAGCTAATCGAATCATAAAAATCCAAATCCAAATTCATTTACTCATAAGTCAATTTTCGGTTGACTTTTCTAACTTAGCTTTCAACTAAGAGACTATGTGTTCATTTCACTCCAAAACTACTCAAAACCCAAGCCTACCAACTTGATACAACTCAACACAGTTGAACAACACATAAAAAAATAGAAATGATAGAAACGGGGCTATAACTCTTAGAACGACTAACCGGGTTCTTACAAATCTATTGAATATGTTTCCTTTTGTATGATTTGGATTTATCTTTTTGAATATTTAATCTTCTATAGACTTCATTCTTGTCCCAACTTGGTTAATATCTTTCCGCTTGTCTAATTAATTTATATTTCTTTGTCTTTGCTTGGTTTCTTTTACACTACTATAGAATAGTTGATGGATCTATACTCTGACCATTTTTCATGTTTTCTTAAGGGAAAATTTCACATAAGAACAACTGGGCTCCCTACTTTTCAATTTTATAGCCTATATTTCAATTTACAACCAACTAGCCAAAAATAATAGGCTAAGATTCAACATCCACTCCAATAGATTCTCGAATACTATTTAAGTTTTAAAAAAAATTGCTCAAACTTTTAAGTTAATTTTTGAATCAGTAACTGTAAATCAAATATTAGTTCAACAAACCAAATTCATTTGGGCGGTGAAATTAAATTTTAACAAGCTTAAATATGTGGGTTTAAATTTTGAATTTAATTTTGTGAGAGATTTGGAGTGGATGTTATTTGGACTTGTTAGAAATAGTATAAGGAGGTTTGAAGTTATTTAATGGAGATTTGGAATGTTTTTGAACAAGAATTGCAACTGAAAATCGTGGAAGAAGTTCGTCTACAGACTCGCTTGTATAAAGGTGTATAAACGTGTATAATAGTGTAAGATATGTTTATACACTCATATACACTATTATACAAGATTATACATAATTATATAAAAATCTGACTTCGTCTTTTTCCTTGCGTTTTTTCTAAAATTTAACTCAAATTTTGCTCAAATCTATTCCAAATCACTTCAAATTTAAATTTTGAACTCCTTTTGATATTTTCAATCAATTGGAACAACACCAAATCCAAACAACTAACAAACTCAAAAAGTCCTATTTTCAAAAGCAAAGCTTTGAATGATAGACTTCTACTCTTCAGTTGTCTTACATTGCAACCAAGTGACACGGAGAAGAAGCAGAAAATACAAGGTCCCTTGAAGCATATGTAGAAGATGTAAGAAGAAGAGAGAGTAAAATTAATGGTTGTGAGAACACATATTTAATTTCATAACTTTGAGAAGCAATGGTTGTAAGAACACAGGTTTTGAATTTGTTGGTACTTTCAAAATATGTACAATATGGGCTAGGTCGAGTAAAACTTAAAAACATGGGTCATTTTTTGTTATGGTGTGAAGTCGCGTGTATTTTCTTGTAATTCTTTCTTTTCTTAATTGATCATCCTTTAAACAACAAAAATGTCTAGAGAATTTTAGTAAGTCCTATAAAAGCACATATAATATTGCATACTACTTCTCTACTAGTGTGTAATGACCCCGACTGGTCGTTTGAGATTTAGCGCGTTCTTCGGCGGTTTGAGGCCATGAGCAGCTTCACTTCAGGCATTATGACTTGTACGCATGGTCGGAATTAAATTTTGGGAAGTTCGGAGTTGATTTGGAAAGAAAATTCTCAATTCTGAAGCTTTAAGGTGAAAAAATGGACTAACTTTGGATTTTTGAGTAAACGACCTCGGAACCAGGATTCGAAGGTTCAAACAAGTTCGCATGATGATTTCGGACTTTGGCGTATGTCCGGATCGGGTTTTGGAAGACCCGAGAACGTTTTGGAACCTATTGTGAAAGTTGGAATTTTTGAAAGAATTTCATAAGTTTGGGTTGAAGTGCATTTCAGTGTTATCGATGTCCGTTTGGGATTCTGAGTCTAGGAATAGCTCCGTATGGTGATTTTGGTATTGGGAGCGTGATCGGAAGTGAATTCGGAGGTCCGTGGGTCTTTCTAGAATCATTTGGCTAAAGATAAGAATTTGAAGGTTTTTGAGGAGTTTGACCGGAAGTGGACTTTTTGAAATCAGGATCGGACTCCGATTTCGAAAGTTGGAGTAGATCTGTAATGTCGAATATGACTTGTATGCAAAATTTGAGTTCAATCAGACGTGATTTGATAGGTTTTGGCATCAAATATAGAAGTTTAAAATTCTAAGGTTCATTAAGCATGAATTGGAGTGCGATTCATGATTTTAGCGTTGTTTGATGTGATTCGAGGCCTCGACTAAGTCGGTGATACATTTTGAGACTTGTTGGTATGTTCGGATGGGGTTTCAAGGGGCTCGGGTGAGTTTTGGGGTGGTTTCGGATAATTTCTAGACCATTTTTAGCTGCTGGTTTTTGGATATAGCAGTATGCTACGCAATCGTGGGGAACAGGTCGCGATCACGATGAGTAAAATGGGAGAAAATGGCCAGTGATTTGCGATCGCGGAAGGGCTTTCGCGATCGCGGAAGGGCTTTCGCGATCGCGTAGAGGAATGTTTCTGCTGCACTGACTTGACTTTGGAAGCTTGTATCTCGCAATCTATACGGAATTTGGAGATGATCCAAAGACAGAAGTTGCAGCCCTTTGTGTCTAGTTTTCAGAAAATCAACGATTTGTCATGTGTAGTTGTGTACAAAAATTTATGATTGGTACACTATAGCCTATCCGGGAAGAGTTTGGAAATCGCAAAGAAGAAATTTGTATTGCACGGGGCTGACTTTGGAAGCTTATAACTTGTAATATTTAAGGAAATGGTAGATGAGAAAAGCATAAAAGTTGTAGTCCTTGGAGTCTAGTTTTTATTAAAC
>MDKF010396795.1:0-39366 GCA_026770625.1 Nicotiana glauca
TGAGCTAATACACCGGTTATATCGATAGGGAAGTCGGGTTAAAAATTAGAAAATTGGAGCCCCGAGTCAACTATACGGTCGCATCTGCGATCGCAGAGTAAACATGCGGTCCGCATAATGGACCGCAGAATGCTCCCCAAAAACTAAACCTTCTGACTCGGTCTGCGATAATAATGCGGTCTGCATTCGTATTCTGCGGTCGGAAAGTGCATCGCATAACTGACCTTCGCAAATTCAAAGGAAAATATGCGATGACTTATGCGGTCCGCATTTTGATTATGCGACCGCATTTCGACCGCATTTCGACCGCATTTCCGACTTCAATTTTAACCAACATTCTGCCTCACTCTGCGGCAGCTATGTAGTCCGCATTTCAATTATGCGACCGCATTTCGACCGTATTTCTGACTTCAATTTCATCAAACATTCTGCCTCACTCTGCGGCAGGTATGCGGTCCGCATTTCAATTATGCGACCGCATTTCTTGCATTTTTCTAGAAACTTATTCTTGACTTTTTAATACATCATTCAATCCAAAAAGGTCTGCGCCATATTTACTAATTTCTAACACACGATCCTAACTTGGCACCACGGGATCCGGGTTTTTGAGTTGGGATTTCACGGGGCCTTACATTTCCCTGGGCCGCATGGGCCATATACGGTACCGGGTGGTTGAGCATTTATATATTATTGAGGGATGGATTACCCTGGGCATGGATTTGTCCGAAGTACTTGATACCTAGAGATGGATTTCTCCACAGGGTTGGATTACCCCTTATCCTCGGTACTGGGCGACTTATAGTCAGTGTTGTATATGTTCCGGGATGGATTTCCCACACCTGCTATCTGGAAAGAAAAATGGAACTTCCTATTTATTGTGTAAAAGAATTTTCTGGAAAAAAAATACAGTTTACATACTATCTCATAGTTCATGATATTTTTGTTAAAGAATTTAGGTTTTTCATTGATATTCTTGAAAGACGGGACTATTCGGGAAAAATATGAAAAGGCTGAGCATTATATCTCTGAGCTACTTATTTATGTACTTGCTTTATACTGTTATGAACTGCTATTGGTTATTGGTGTTGAACCCGACTTATGTTTCAGCTCGTCACTACTTTCAACCTAAGTTTAGGCTTGTTACTTTTTGAGCACACAAGGTCGGTTGTACTCATACTGCATTTCCTGCACATTGCGTGCAGATCCTGGATGCTGATATTGCTGCGTTTGATGGTTGCAGGATTTGATGGCGTAGCTGTGTTCCTGCTGTAGCTGCCTCTTATTCACAGTAGCCTTAGATTATAAAATTCTGTTTATGTACCTTTCAAGTAGAAGATGTATTTTCTTCATATCAGCTTTGCAGACTCTATTCTTAGAAGCTCATAATTTGTACTACCAGTCCTTGGGAAATGTAATATATCCAGACAATTTAGTTTGTTTAATGGTTTATTTAATATTGTTGGAATTGGATAGTTATTAGTTGGCTGACCTAGCGGGTTGGGTTAGGTGCCATCACGACTAGTGAATTTTGGGTCGTGATAGAATGGTATTAGAGCTCTAGGTCCATAGGTTCTACAAGTCATGAGCAAATGTCTAGTTGAGTCTTGTGGATCGGTATGATGGCGTCCATACCTATCTTCGAGAGGCTACAGGACATTTAGGATATACATCCCATCTTTATTTCCTTATCGTGCGCCATTTATTCAGCTTGAAGTGTAACTCTTTGAATTCCTTCCACACATCTGTATGCGCATGTGAGCGCTCGGTATCAGCTATGCATCGACGGCTTATGATTCCATGGAAAAGGTGCGACATGTGACTTCGGTATGTTGAATGTGCAAGTCTGGAGGACTTGAGGCTGGGTTTTTCCTATAGTTTGAGCACCAAGGTGTTGATTGTGTGAGCAAGTGCTTTTGGACTTATATGTCCGATAGTATCTCTATTAGTGGAATTTGTGGCTGGATGGCTACGTGATGAGTATGATGTGACTGCGAGATGTGTTCATATGGTTTGAAGGTGACAAGAAGAGTTGCTTGGGGAGTAGAAAGAACTATTTGGTACTTGATTCCCATCTTGATTTGACGTATAGTCTCGAGTTGTGGGTGTGTTGAAGGATCTTTTTTGTGTTGTTTAGTTAAGGAGTGAAGTAGATTTTCGTATTGTGATACGAGTTCAGACTTAGGAAGATTAAGTGATTGCGTAATGATTATGAGTATGGAAGGGTATAAGGAGATGTTAGTTTGAGGGTTATCTCCTGTGGGGTTCCCTGAGGGTTGTGTGACCCTATGATGTTTTGTAGCGGGTTTTCTTTTACCAGGGAGTTATATGTGTTGCAATTTGAGTTTGGATCACTTATAAGAGTAGGCTTGACTATTACAAGGGTGAATGCAGGATTTGTAGATGATTTAGGGTATTAGATAGTTTGTGTTGTATGAGCTTATAGAGATATTATGACGATAATAGAGTGTAGGAACTGCGAGCTATTGTGTGTTTTGATCTATGGGTTTGAGCCAAGTGGGAGAGTCTGCTATTGATAAGTTGATTGCACAATTATATGTTGTATTGGTTTCAGTTTTAGGCATACGGGTGAATCAGTTGTGGCGTACAGAGGTTGAGAGCGAGGATGACTCGAGTAAAGGAAAGTTTTGGATTCAGGTTGTATTATGCATTGGGAGTGTATGTCAAACATTGGATGATTGAGTGGTTATTCGCGAACGTAGTGCGCATGGAGTAGGAATTTGTTTGGTAACATTAAGGTGGGGTCACTTTCTTAGGTGTTGGTGTGCTAATGGGGCACAGGTCATTCGATTCATTTGATCAATTTAATTGAGACCTAATTAGAGTGGATGACTCTCAAGAATGGTTCTAATGGATTCAAGATTTATATGTAACAATTGGGGATCTTCAGGGTGCGTATTCAGCTAGAAACTGAGGTTTACATTGGATGGTGTCAAAACTTGTGGCATTTCTATATCATTATGGACTCTACATATTAGTATCATGGAGGTAAAGCTAATGGCTTTAGATTCACAGGAAGTCCCTTCGGGGTAAGTATTTTGAATATGGTACTTTTAGGGATATTTAAGAGAGTATTCAGCGACTTATGACCCTAGGGCAGTATGGTTTTATGCTTAGGTCTCGTATGGTGAGTTTTGGTTAAGGATTGTGGTATTATGGCGAGAAGGAGTAACAATTTGAAGGTAATTCAGAAGGAACTCGGAGAAATAGGATAGCTTGGTAGTAGGTTGGATCAGCATGGTAATGGATATGATAGGTTCTTTGGGTGCTTATGATAGGGTGGGTTTCTACAGGTGTTCTATGGCAGTACTCTAGAGTTTTGACGGCATGCGTAGCTTGTTTGAGTTAGAGGAATTCAGTCTTGAATGGTTGGTTTTGTGCAAATGCGATTCGGAGAGTTCATGATGGTTTCTACCACGGTTAGAGAGGTATATTTCCTAGTGGTGTAAGGAGCATGTGATGTATAGTGATTTTCTCCTGGATGGAATAAAATATGAAGTTCTTGGCTAATCAAGTATGCAGTTGCTAGTGGCTCAGAGTGATTATTAAGTTCACGTATTTTTCATATGATGGCATGGTTTATGCGGTGTGTTGTGTGGGATCGAGATTGGCATGTGCAAGGTCACGATTCAATTTTAAAGGGAAGGACATAAATTCTTAGTCATCATGGATGGTTTTAGATGTCTAGGTAAATGATATTACTATTAGTTATGGCTTGATAAGAGTGTAAGTTTCATAAGTGGCACTGTGTTTTGATTTATGGATGCTTCATTGGTATTGTGGTACTCGCTTGGTTGATCCATTGCTGATATTCAGAACTTTGCTCTGTGGCACAGAATAATTATTGAAGTATTCCTCGTGAAATGATTGAGTATGAGAGATGTGTTAGACATTCAGTCGGTGGAGTTAGGATCAGATATGGTGATTCGTGTGTTCTGTGGACTTGGAAACTGGGAGTTCTCATGAGTAGATTGTTTCGTGGTTGTGGACTATGAAACGTAGCCAGGATTAGTCAGAAGATAGTATGTGTTGTGATTCACTCAGTGTGGACTTTTGGAGTGATTATTTATCTATTGTAGGTGACAAGAGTTGATTTTACGAGCCTGGTGATGCGTTGGCGTAGTAGGAAGGAAGGCTTGAGGGTGTCAGGCGTTTGTTCTATGCGATCGCAAGATGTGATGTGCGATCACGAAGCTGCAGGGGTTTTGTTCACCGCGTTCGCATTTGCTGTGATGCGTTCCCATAAGAGGAGTTTTAGCTGGTGAGCAATTGTTCTATGTGAACGCGTGGAATTGTTCGCGTTCGCGAAGTGTAATGCCTGGGCAGATTATAAAGTACTATATATCAAGGGTTTCGGCCATTTATGCATTTTGGGAGTTATGGAGTTCGGATTGAGGCGATCCTTGAAGTAATTTTCACCATATGAATTTTGGTTAAATTTTATGAATCTATCTTTGACTTTTGTAGTTGGTTGATGAATATTAAAGAGGGAATGGGGGGTTTTGGCTTAAAGTTTCATAATATGAATTTTTGAGTTTTGAACACCGATTTGGAGTCGGATTTGAGTGAAACTAGTATGGTTGGACTCATAATTGAATGGGTTATCGGATTTTGTGAGTTTGGTCGAGTTTCGAGGCGTGGTCCCGGGTGTGAATTTCGGCTGGATTTGGGATTTGATGTAGAATTTGATCTTTATCAATTGTAATTGCTTCCTTGGGCTTTATTTGATGTATTTGAGTTGCTTTTGGCTAGTTTTGAGACGTTTGGAGGTCGCTACGCGCGTGATGGAATTCTTGGAGCATCGCTTGGCTTGCTCAGTGTCGGAATTGTCTTGCTTAAGATAAATAACTCCTTTAAACTTAGTGCTGAGGGTATAAACCTCGAATTATGTGCTATGTGATTGGTGTTGAGGTGACGAACATGCTAGTTGATGGGCGTGTGGGCGTGCACCCAGTGAATTGTGACTCTGTCATTCCTAGGGCACTGAATAGTGGCCCTATTTTTGTTGAGATATGCGTCTTCACCATGTGATAAAGTAAATGAGTTGTACATCATGTTTAGGCTTTATGCTGATATTGTTGGGACCCATAGTGGATGTTTCTTGCTGTCATCTCATTAATTTCATTGATATTTCGTACTCAGTCGTATTCATGCATTCCTATCATATCTCAGTCTCTGTTAGGGCTGGGCATAATTTGGTAAATACCGAATTACCGTACCGAAACCAAAACTTTTGGTATTTGGTACACGGTATTTTGGTATTTGGTATGGAATTTGGTTTAAGTTTTAAAAAAAAATTGGTATTATGTATGGTATTTGGTATTTTAAGATAAAATATCGAAATACTGATACCGTACAAAAATATATATTATAATACACAGAACACATATTATCAATTATAACATATATATATATATATATATATATATATAAAATATAAAAATTTACTTTCCTCGATTCTTAAAGTTCACCAATTAACTCTAAACAAGTAATAAGACATTTCTAATGACCAAATATTCTTTTATGTACAATCTTCTCTATTTGGGTTGATATTTACTAGTTTTGACTAAAGTTTTGTCAACAAGTATTTTCAATTTTTTATTTTTGAGTACTTTAATTAAGAATATTAGAGTGTATAGCCCTATGCACTAGTTAGTATTCAAACAGAATAAAACGAAATTACCGAATTGAATAAACCGAAATCGAAAGGAGAAAAACCGAACCATACCGAATTTAATTAGGAACGGTATTGGTATAGGATTTTAAGAAATCGAATACCAGAAATATCAAATCGAAATATCTAAATATCGTACCATACCGACCGATGAACACCCCTAGTCTCAGTTGTTATTTATTGATACATCATATCATTGTTCCGAGTCAGTTTTAATGACATTGTGAGCCCGTGGGTGAGACTGGAGAGTGATGACTAAGTGAGGCCGAGAGCCTGATTATGAGTGACAGTTATGGGATCGGGCTATACGCCGCAGCGATTATATTGATGATTAAGCGATTATATTGATGATTATGATAGCGCTTGGGCTGTAGGAGCCCCTCCGGAGTGTGTAACACACCCCTAGTGAGCGCGGATGATATTATTAAGGGATGGATTTCCCTGGACATGGATTTGTCCAAAGTATTGATTATGGAGATGGATTTCTCCATAGCGTTGGATTTCCCTTTTTCTTCGGTACCACTGAGTTACGTATAGTCATTGTTGAGTATGTTCTGGGATGGATTTCCCTGGGCCACATGGGCCATATACGGTACCGGGTGGTTGAGAATTTATATATTATTTAGGTATGGATTTCCCTGAGCATGGATTTGTCCGAAGTACTTGATACATGGAGATGGATTTCTCCACAAGGTTGGATTACCCTTTATCCTCGGTACTGGGCGACTTATAGTCAGTGTTGTATATGTTCCGGGATGGATTTACCTAGGTCGTATGGGCCATATACACTACCGAATGGTTGAGTGGGATGTCGTGAGGTTGATTACTCTGAGAGTGTGAGTACATGATTCATCTCTGAGGTACATGGTATTGGCATGCATATATGGCATACATGCATAGAGACGCATTTTTCCTCATGCAGTACGGTATCACATCATTCATGGCATTTTTACACATAATTATATGTGGTCATAGAGAGGTATCTCGCACCTGCTATCTGGAAAGAAAAATGGAACATCTTATTTATTGTGTAAAAGAATTTTCTGAAAAAGAAATACAATTTACAAACTATATCATATTTCATGACGTTTTCGGTAAAGAATTTGGATTTTTCACTGATATTCTTGAAAGGCGGTACTATTCTAGAAAAATATGAAAAGGTTGAGCATTCTATCTCTGAGCTACTTCTTTATGTACTTGGTTTACACTGTTATTAACTGCTATTGGTTATTGGTGTTGGACCCCACCTATGTTCCTGCTCGTCGCTACTTTCAACCTAAGTTTAGGCTTGTTACCTTTTGAGTATATGGGGTCGGTTGTACTCATACTGCACTTTCTGCACATTGCGTGCAGATCCCGGCTGCTGATGTTGCTGCGTTTGATGGTTGTAGGATTTGACGATGTACCTGCATTCCTACTGTAGCTTCCTCTTGTTCACGGTAGCCTTAGATTATAAAATTCATGTACCTCTCAATTTATGGATACATGTTGTATTATGCATTGGGAGTGTATATGAAACATTGGAATATTGAGTGGTTATTCGTGAAGGATGTAGTATGCATGGAGTAGGAATTTGGTTTGTTACATTAAGGTGGGGTCACTTACTTAGGTGTTGGTGTGCTATTGAGGCACAGGTCGTTCGGTTGGTTTGATCAATTTAATTGAGGCTTAAGTAGAGTGGATAATTCTCGAGAATGGTTCTAATAGATTCAAGATTTATATGTAACAATTGGGGATCTTCAGGATGCGTATTTGGCTAGAAACTGAGGTTTACATTGGATGGTGTCAAGACTTGTGGCATTTCTATATCATTATGGATTCTACATACTCGTATCAGGGAGGTGAAGGTAATGGCTTTAGATTTGCAGGAAGTCTCTTCAGGGTTAGTATTTTGAATGTGGTACTTTTGGGGATATTTAAGAGAGTATTTAGCGGCTTATGAGCCTTAGGTGTGTGGTTTTATGCTTGTGTCTCGTGTGGTGAGTCTGGGTTGAGGATTGTGGTATTATGGCGAGAAGGAGTATTAATTTGAAGGTAATTCATAAAGAACTCGGAGAAATAGGATAGCTTGGTAATAGGTTGGATCGGCATGGTAATGGATATGATAGGTTCTTTGGGTGATTATGATGTGGTGGGTTTCTACAGGTGTTTTGTGGCGATACCCTTGAGTTTTGACGACCTGCATATCTTGGTTGAGTTAGAGGAATTCAGTCCTGAAGGGTTGGTTTTGTGCAAATGGGATTCGGAAAGTTCTTGATGGTTTCCACCACGGTTTGAGATGTATATTTCCTACTCATGTGATGTATAGTGATTTTCTCCTGGATGGGATAAAATGGAAAGTTCTTGGCTAATCAAGTATGTAGTTGCTTGTGGCTCGGAGTGATTATGAAGTTCTCATATTTTTCATAGGATGGCATGGTATATGCGGCGTGTTGTGTGGGATCGAGATTGGCATGTGCAATGTCACGATTTGATTTTGAAGGGAAGGACATAAATTCTTAGGTAGCATAGACGGTTTCAAATATCTAGGTAAATTATATTACTATTAGTTATTTCTTGATGAAAGTGTAAGTTTCAGAAGGGGCATTGTGTTTTAATTTATGGATGCTTTATTGGAAGGGGCACTGTGTTTTAATTTATGGATGCTTCATTGGTATTGTGGCACTCGCTTGGTTGATCAATTGCTGATATTCAGAATTTTACTATATGGCACGGAAGAGTTATAGAAGTTTTCCTCGTGGAATAATTGTGTATGATAGATGTGTTAGACATTCAGGTAGTGGCCTTAGGATCAGATATGGTGTTTCGTGTGTTCTATGGACTTAGAAACTAAGAGTTCTCATGAGTAGATTGTTTCGTGGTTGTGGACTGTGAAACGTAGCCAGGATTAGTCAGAAGATAGTATATGTTGTGATTCAGTCATTGTGGACTTTCGGAGGGATTATTTATCTATTGTGGGTGACGAAAGTTGATTTGGGGTTGATTGGTAGACCTGATATAGATGTGTGTTCTACACCGAGTCGGATTTATTAACTCCGAGCTGCTATTGTTGAGGGATATGCCATTTAGTTGATGTTGAGTTTATTCGTGTTCGGAAATGATCTGTGACTTACTCTTCTATGCTACGGAGAGTTGTGATTCTTTAGTTATATGCACACATGGTACGACTCTATTTGGGATTTATATCGGGATTTGAGCGGTGTGAGTAGTTGGGTATTGCATGACTGATTACGTGTTGGCTATGTCCCTCCCAGATCGTGGTATTGTGTTATCTACTCTTTGTGGTTATAGTAATGCACTTTGGGTACTTGATGTCAAATTTCATGTGGTGGTTGATTTTGAGCAACGCGGCTCGAGGAATATAAAATGAACTAGCGTTTGGATGGGGTCACGCATTGTAGTGAAGTTATGTTGAGATATGATCATTGGTGTCGGATTCGTGTGTTTTGGTTCTACGATGTGTGATATGCCCTTAGCATGGTATTGTGATGGTACTTAATGAGCTGGCGGGACATTTCTCTCGTTTGAGTCATTTTCTTGATTGAGTACATTTGGAATGTTGCTATTGGGTTCATGAATTGCACGGGTTATAGCTTTGGGTTGTATTGATGTCTCATGTCACCAGAGTGGTCGTGTTAGATGAGATGAGATCATTGGACTTAGAATGAGTACTATCAGAATTGATTATAGCATAGTTAGAAGGATAATATCGAAAGTCGGCTTAGAAATCTGCTATAGTTCCTATCGGAGAAGAGGGAGCTCCATGACTTGTTGATCTGACGAATGGTTATGAGTTTCTGCATGTTCCTTTCATCATTGGCAGTATGTGAAGGTGATAGAACGAGGTTTTGTTGATAAGAGCTTTATTACCGGTATTGGGTTGTTTTTAGCAGCTACTGTGATTAGAAATTATCGCTATTAGTGTTTGAGTTATGTGTTATATTATGTGATTTCATCTTGGGTTATAGCTATGGCTTTATATGGCTTGTTCAGATTTATACAGTATGTGAATGCGAGATTCTGATCTTATAAAAATTTCGGATGAGGGAAATTGGATTCTAAGGCTCATGGGCTAGGATAAATTAAGATATTTCAGTTATGAACTGTTATCAAACATATATGGGGTAGGGTGATGTGGGATCACCCCCGGCATGTGAGTAGCAAAATTATACAGCAATTTGATGGCTTTTGGAACAACTTTGGGCACGTTCGAGGACGAACATATGTTTAAGTGGGGGAGGATGTAACGACACGACTGATCGTTTCGATCAACTGCACTTCGCTCGATAATTTGAGGGCATGAGTAGCTCTTTATGATTTATTATGACTTGTGTAAACCGTCGGTTTTGGTTTTCAGGTTATTCGGAATTGATTTGAAAGAATGATCCTCACCTAGAAGCTTTAAATTTGAATGTTTTGATTTTTTAGTATTTGACCTCGGATTGGATTTCTAATTATTCCGTTAGCTCCGCTGGGTGATTTTGGACTTAGAAGCGCATCCGGATTTTTATTTGGAGGTCCACAGTGGAACTTGGCTTGAAATGGCGAAAGTTGAAATTTTTAAAAGTTTGACTAGGAGTGAGCTCTTTGATATCGGGTTCAGATTCCGATTCCGGAAGTGGGAGCAAGTCCGTAATGTCAAATGTGACTTGGGTGCAAAATTTGAGGTCAATCGGACGTGATTTGATTGGTTGCGGCATCGGTTGTGGAAGTTGAAGTTTCGAAGTTCAATGATTTTGAATTGAGGTGTGATTTATCGTTATGATGTTGTTATGTGTGTTTTGAGGCCTCGGGTAGGAACGTGTTATGTTATAGGACTTTTTGGTATATTTGGTCGGGGTCCCGGGAGGCTCGGGCGTGTTTCGGATCGATTTAGAACTACTTTCCTTCATTGTTGTATTGCTGGTCTGCAGAATTTTGGGGCTTCTGGTTTCCTTAATTGCGATCGTGGAGTATAGATCGCGATGGCATAGGGTTGTTAGACGGTTGAGTAGGATTGCTCATCGCGTTCGCGAATCCAGAGCTGCATTCGCGGAGGTTGAGGCATTTATTCACTGCGTTCGCGAGCCTGGTGATACGTTAGAGTAGTAGGAAGGAAGGCTTGAGGGTGTCAGGCGTTTGTTCTATGTGATCGCGAGATGTGGTGTGTGATCGCGAAGCTGCAGAGGTTTTGTTCACAGCGTTCGCATCTGCTATGATGCGTTCCCATAAGAGGAATTTTAGCTGGTGAGCAATTGTTCTATGCGAACGCATGGAATTGTTCGCGTTCGCCAAGTGTAATGCCTGGGCAGATTATAAAGTACTCTATATCGAGGGTTTCGGCCATTTTTGCATTTTGGGAGCTATGGAACTCGGATTGAGGCGATCCTTGAAGCAATTTTCACCATACGAATAAGGGGTGTTCTCTACTCGATTTTGATTATATTCTATGAATCTATCTTCAATTTTTGCAATTGGTTGATGAATTTACTAATATATAGAAGCCACTTGGGAAGCAGCTGGGGGTCGTCATGCCTGCTTACCAAGGGGCACTTTGGTCGTTTCAAATTAATTTTTTAATTTGTCTTACGCAGGAGTAAGTTATACTTTATGTTGCACATGCTGTACTTTGGAGAGAAAGTTCCCCAAATTGCATAAAAGTCCAACACGGTGAATCTAAATCATCCGTTTTTCTTCTCTCTTGGATGTACTACTTCTACAATTCCTACAATCTGTAGTATATTTTGGAGTTGTCTTTGATTTAAATTATTATTTTCGTGTATTTTCTGTACACCCACCTTCTCTTGCTTTGGAGTAACCCCTTCACCGGGTATCAAAGTTGATGCTTGTGATTCCTAAAGATTCTTTGTTTCTTCAAATTTGAATTCTTTGAGTTTGTATTTCTTGTTCTTAAAATTTTCTTTGTTTCTCAATTTGGGTCTCTCTTTATTTGTTCTTTTGCTCTACTTCTAAGATTTAATCACTGCGTTTGAGGTAATTACTTATCTTCTTCTTCATGCGTTGCTTCTGGGTTTAATAAGTCTAATGAATACCAATTGTTTGCTAGATTTCAAATTTTTTTCTTAGGCAGCTTTGCTTTCAGTTTGCCTGCTAGGTGTTTGTGAAATTGCCTTCTGAAAATTTTAGTTTTGCACACAAAGAGGGTGAGATGCGAATCAAGGTATTAAGGGATGAAAAGACTGTTAGCTTCCATTATGATGAAACCATATTGATTTGCGCTGATTGTTGGTGGAAGACAGATTTAAAAGAGAGCTCAAGAATACACCTTCTTTTTGCTTAAAACAATGTTGATATTTGACTAAATGAAATCTACTCTTCAAAATATGTACTTTCCGGTAACATCAAAGAAAGGATCAGGGGCACGTGAAATCTCATTGCTATTCTTTTCTAAGGATTGGCGTGCATAAGAAGCACGATATTTAGATGCACTTACCACAAAAATAAAAAAGGGACATTGACCATCGTTGAAAAGCTATTTGTGAAGAACTCCTCTAGTTGAATCCTGATATAATTTGCCTATAAGTAATTACAAATGCCTCTTGCTTATTGGTATGTTTAAATATGTTCATACTTTAGATATGAAACTGATTGAAGAATTTTATTCATGTGATTGAATAGGAGATGGATAAGTATTATGATCTACTAAACATTTTGAAGAAAGCTAGATATCTCCAAGGTGCACAGACAGAAATGTTGCTTGGTAGTCTCAAACTTGCAACAGTCACACTCTCAAGCTACAAAAGATAATAAGAAGGTTGTTTTTTGAGTTAGTTAGGACGATTTGGCGCATCGAGAATGATGGGTGATGGAAACTGTGTGAATGGTTTATGTTTCGAAACTTCGCGGAATTATCTTCTTGGAGTAACTTCTATTACAAGATTTTAATGGAAAGGGTCAAGGGGTGATCAAATCCATCTGCTTGTTTTACTCAAGGAATTACCAAGTATAAGGGTGCACCAAAATGGCATAAATGATATACAGCAGTTACAATCATTTGTGTCACTGCGAAATGATGTTTAAAGGTTTATACCAAAGTTTTGCATATTATTATTGAATTTAATGTTTGATTTTGCACTCAAGATTGCTCCTCTCTTGGATATGTGCAGTTTGATCAGAAATTTAATTGCTAAAATTGATCACTTGTACAAATAGATTGCTAAGCATACACACACAAAAAAAAATTATGTTATCTTCAATATTATCTTCTAGCTAGAAAACTTGAAATGGCACAATGATTCTTTTCTTTGTTTTTTTTTAATGTTATTTCTTTATATTCAATGTAATCATCCTTCCTTTTTTCCAATTTTCATGCTTTGTTTTCCTCTCGCATCTTTCTTCTTTTTCTTGAAACATGAATCAAAAATATCTAGATCGTCAAAGATTAAGGATTAGTCTAAGGATTCCAATGTTGTCTTAACTCGTGAAAAATTGATTGAATGCGGTGTCCCACGATGAAGAATTGGATTCCAATCATGAAAATTGAATATGTCCCTACATAAAATGTACAAAGTCTGTTGACATATAAAATATGAAATGTGCTTTATCACATCTGAAATACCTTTTTCAAGACTTATTTCTCTACGAACCTTCTGGTAATTCTAGCCTTTTTCCTATCTTTATGTACCAATTTATGATAAAATGTTTAATCACTCCTGAGCTATCAGAGCTCTTCATGTATCGGAGACTGATTGCAATCTGAATTTATTCTCAAAAATATATCCTACCTTAAAATTTTTCGAATGTGAAAGTTTAACATATTTGTAAATAGATAAGTAGTTAAACTTTGGTCTTTGTACTTAATGTTTTATATGTACTTGAGAAAACTTCGATTGATATAATTGGATATCTTTTGTTGATGTTAAAACTTCTTCCTTAGGTTGATGAGTTGCACAACGCAATAGAGGAACAACAGAAGAATTTGGTTGAAGAGATTAGGAATGCAGTTGACGATCATATAAGAGTAGGCTCGAGGATGCTACTGAGGATCCTGAAGTAATGGCTCTAAATTAGCGAGCGAATTACAACTAAGCTCCGTGATTATAACTTTATTCTTTCATACATCACCTAACTGTAGCAACATATCTCCTAATGCAGTTCAAGTCTTTAACTACTATAGCCTTTGTATGATGCATATACTACCTCATATTAGAGGATTTACATCTCAGTAAGCTACTGCTTAGAGTGCAATGCTAATATTGCACAAAAGTACTGGTACTCGAGAGGCATTTTCTTTTTTGTAATAGTTTCTTTCAGGTTATACTAGGTTTTCTTTGATCATCAGCAAAGTTTAACACTTTTTAAGTTGCTCAGAGTCAAGTCAATGACTTCTGGCAGTCTGAGCTTTATCCTTACAAGTATCAGATAAGTTGGGTTCATTTTGGTTTGGTGCTGTCAATGTTGAAGGCATAATCCAACTGGCTGCAAAGATCATGTTTGGTAGGGTCAAGGTGCTGTGAAGCCTTACTTAGAATTGAGCATGAGAAATAGCATATCCCCTTATGTTTCACATGTAGCTTTAAGTGTTATTGCCTTGCATCTTAGACACACTTTTTACCTACATGCACCACTTGTCTAAGGATGTTCAGATCTTTAACAATACCAATATAGAATACTATTTATTATCTTCCTGAGTCTCAGTTTAATAAGTTCAGTCTCAGTATATATAATTTTACCTTGTGCTTGAATCTTGACATTCATATATAAAATACAGTATAATACAAAATGTTAGGCTCGTGCTTGCACGGGCCTATCCCATCTAGTATTAAAGAGGGAATTGGGAGTTTTGGCCTAAAATTTTATAATATGAATTTTTGAGTTTTGAACACCGATTTGGAGTCAGATTTGATTGAAACTAGTATGGTTGGACTCGTAATTGAATGGGTTGTCAAATTTTATGAGTTTGGTCGAGTTTTGAGGCGTGGGCCCGGGTGTGAATTTTGACTAGATTTGGGATTTGATGTAGAATTCGATCTTTATCAATTGTAATTGCTTCATTGGGCTTCATCTGATGTATTTGAGTTGCTTTTGGCTAGTTTTGAGACGTTCAAAAGTCGATACGCACGTGATGGAATTCTTGGAGCATCTCTTGGCTTGCTCGGTGTCAGAATTGGCTTGTTTAAGATAAATGACTCCTTTAAACTTAGTGTTGAGGGTATAAACCCCCAATTATGTGCTATGTGATTGGTGTTGAGGTGACGCACATGCTAGGTGATGGGCGTGTGGGCGTGCACCCTGTGAATTGTGACTTTGTTGTTCCTAGGGCACTGAATAGTGGCCCTATTTTTGTTGATATCTATGTTTTCACCATGTGATAAAGTAAATGAGTTGTACATCATGCTAGATATTATGTTTAGGCTTTATGCTTATATTGATGGGATCCATAGTGATCATTTCTTGCTACCATCTCATTGATTTCATTGCTATTTCGTACTCAGTCGCATTCATGCATTCGTATGATATCTTAGTCTCAGTTCTTACTTATTGATACATCATATCATTGTTCCGGGTCAGTTTTCATGACATTATAAGCCCGTGGGTGAGACTGGAGAGTGATGACTGAGTGAGGCCGAGAGCCTGATTATGAGTGACAGTTATGGGATCAGGGTGGACGTCACAGCGGTTATATTGATGATTATGATAGCACTTAGGCTGTAGGAGTCCCTTCGGAGTCTGTAACACACCCCCAGTGATTGCGGATGATATTATTAAGGGATGAATTTCCGTGGACATGGATTTGTCCGAAGTATTGATATATGGAGATGGATTTCTCCATAGGGATGGATTTCCATTTTTCCTTGATATCGTTGAGTTACGTATAGCCATCGTTGAGTATATTCTCGGATGGATTTTCCTGGGCCGCATGGGCCATATACGGTACCTGGTGGTTGAGCATTTATATATTATTGAGGGATGGATTTCCCTAGGTATGGATTTGTTCGAAGTACTTGATACCTGGAGATGAATTTCTCCATAGGGTTAGATTACCCTTTTTTCCTTAATTTTTAAAGATTTTTAAATTAATTTATTGCCCTATTTTATCGAAGGAAAACCCAATAATTATTTCCAAATTATCATTTTTAGTGATTCATTTATTGGATTCTTATATTTATGCTAAAATATAACTAATAAAATTTTTGCATATTTTTGTAAATTTGTTTAGTATTTTTAAAGCTAAATTGCATATAATTACAATATTGACCTCTTTTAAGATTTAATTGTGTTTGTATTTATAAAATTAACTCCAATATTTTTAATTAAATAACTATGTATTATTAATCATTTTAGTACTTTCAATTTATTTCCAAAAATTATTTTACTATTTTTTTAAAAATCAAATAAGGAAAATGGCTATTTAAATGTTAGCCCATTTTTATTTCAACTGTGGCCAGATTTGGCACCCCAATTAGACCCAATCCTAAAACCCAATTACCCAGACCAAATCTTAAACTAATCGACCCACGACCCTTTTAAAAACAACCCGCCCGGATTCCCCATTCAATCCAGGTCGTTGATCAAAATGATCAACGGCAACCCTTTAACCTTTCCTTTTTAATTCCCATTACCCCCCAAACCCTAACCATTTCCCATCTCTAGCCGCCTTTGAATCCCCTTTTCTCCCAATTCTCTCTCAGAAACCCTAGCCGCCTCCCTCCACTTCCACCCTAAAATCGCATGAATCAATGGCTTCCAAAGCCATTAAAGGCATGTATCTTCTTCCTATGATTCATATATGTTCAAGTACTATAGTTTCAAGGCCAGGCCTTGAAGAAGCTTGGTCTAGACCTCGGATGCTTTCAGTTTTATGGCTATTTCCGGCCAATCTTAACCTTGTTCTGGCTAGCTATGGCTATTCAAGCCTGAATCTTGGCTTCTACTGCTCATATCAATGACTTTCCAAGTCTTTCTCACCATTTGGGGTCTTCTGAAACCCTAACCTTCGAGGTTTTTTCTGATTCTTTTAGATCCGTCGTATATCTGTGTTTTTTATAAGCTTTTAAACATTTTCTCAAAGTTTCTTTCAAAACTTTACCTTCAGGGTTTCGTTAAGTTATCCTTTGAAGTTTTGTCTGATTTTCAGCATGTTCTACTGTGTTCTGTTATGTCATCTGTCTATATAAGTTTGCATGTTGAGGGTCTTAACCTTTTGAAATTTCTAAAACTATTTTGTTAAAAGTGCTTGTCTGATTCATTTGTTTTTACCTCTATAACTCGATTGAGGGTGAAAACCCTAAAATTTGGGGGTTCATTCGAATTTTGAGACTATTTGCTATGTGATTGGCTTGTTCCTCATCTCTGAACTTGTTTGGTTTCAAAGCCCTAATTTCTTTGAACATATTAGAGTTTCTGAAAGTTGTTTCATCTACTGCTCGATTGAGTTTCTGAATCTTTTGTTTCTTTACATGATTCTAACTTCCTGCTAAACTCTATAAGGTCTTTTACTTGACCCTTTGGCATGCTATTTGATACTTTCTCTTCTCTGTTACTGAGTAACTAAAATCGACCTATGTGACTACCTGTGTTTGCTACTATATGATGTTTCTCTTTGTCCTAAATTTAGCCATGCCTGCTTAATACTTATATACCCTTTTATATGCTGAGTTTACCCCCTAAAACGACCTTCAATTTAGGACTGATTTCAGACCTCCTTGTGTAAGTCTAATCAATTCTTTCCTTGTTTTAGTGATTTCCCTGATTCTTAGGTTGATTTGAGAACTTTCTCTTAGCCCTTCGATTCTCTTATTTCTGACTTGGTTTATTTATAATTTCAAATCCCTGATTCCTTGATTTACTATGTACTGGTTGGTTTATTTTGTTTCTTACCTTATTTGGTTAACCGTGTATTTCAAAGATTCTTCATTAATTCTTCCATCATTTAAACCCCTATGTATTTGCCCCTAATTGCCTACTTTGCACAAGATGCTTACTTGATTTCTTTCCTTAAAAGTTTTCTGCCCATTACCATTTAAGTTTAAACTCCTTAATTAAAGGAAGTTCTTATACTGATTAATTTTTAATTGATACACAGTTCCATAATTATTTTCTTGCCTTGTACTCTGCCTGTTTTCACACTATAAATATCTGGCTTTTGCATTGACACAGAACACACGAACACTCTTATTTTTATGAACTCACACTTACATTCAAAAAGCATTCTCTCTTGTTACTTGTACTGTGGCCTATTTTTTCAAGTACTGTTACTGCTTTTACTGTATTCTGCTTCCTTGAAACTGGTATGTCCTGATTAAGATTTTTAGCAACCACAAACAATGTGTTTACTTAATACATTTACTTGCATGTCTGCCTACTGTTTGTGCTCAGTTCAACGTTTACTTTAGCATGCTATAATTTCCTCCTATTATGAATCCCAAACCCCCTACCCCAATGTGTTTGATGTTAATGGTTTGTTTGAGGCATGACAGTATTGAGTATTATTGTCTATGGCTCAAACTTGACTCCCCTGGAATCATAACCTCTATGTCACCATCATATGTTATGTATTCTTGTTGATTCTGTAAGCATAACAGCACTCGCTATTGCTGTGCATGCCCAGAATTAGCTAATGCCTAAGTACATGGGCTCTTTAGCAAGTTGCCCAATCCCTGAACCCTTTGTTTGAATTTTTTGTGGTTGTTTCCCAGCACTTCTCCCCCTCTTATTTACTTTCTGAGTTCCTTAAAATTATGTTTCTTCACTTGCACTCTCTCTTAGACTTTAAGTTCTGCCCCCTTCTTGTGAGCTTTACCTTGGGACCCATTGAACTCCCTCTGAACTAGGACATTTGAGGGTTGGCCCTTCCACACTGCACTTGTCCCTATTCTGGTGATACAATTTGGGTGTGAGAACTACCAGAAGTCTCATTGAGGCTCTTAGGGAACTTTGACACACTCAAATTAGATAAAAGCTTTGGATCAGTGGTGTTTGAGTTGGTCTATCACATAATTCAGACAGGTAAGTCTAAATCAGGCTCTCTTTTGGTTGTACTTTTTACTTTTTCTGATGTAATTTTATTCATTATGGTTTGTAATAAGTTGTAATAAACACTTGGGGCTGTCTAGTGAAAAAAAAAATGTGGGTAACTATGCATGCAAAGGGTAGAAATTATGCCTATAAGTCTATTACAATTCTGCATATTCAAATACATATAGAAATCATGCCTATAGGTCTATTATAATTCTGCATATGCAAGTACATACAGAAATCATGTCTATAGGTCTATTAAAATTTTGCATATTCAAATACATATAGAAATGATGCCTATAGGATGTTCTAATTCTGCACAATCAGTTACATATAAATAGCATGCCCATAAGGTTTTAAACAAAGTTTCACATTTTGATATATCCATGTCTTAAAACGATTTCTGCATTAGATACAATGTCTATAGGTTTGAAAACAAGTTTTTGCACCCAGATACTATGTCTATAAGGTTTAAAATCAGTAACGCGAAAGCATGCCTATATGAGTTTCTAATTGAATCTGATTTGCCTCACTCAGTGTTAGATATAAAATCGGTAATAATGGATATTGTCAATTGCAGAACTTGTAATCAATCCGTTTAAATTCAGTCTCTCTGTAATAATCTGAGTCCCTCACTTAACCAAAGTTTAGCAAGCATGCCTATAGGGTTTTTCAAATAATTCGTCTCGAGTTTTAGTGTCTTATTACCTTCTGAATTCAATAGATATCATGTCTATAGGACCCCATCTTAACACTTAGGCAAGCCATAGGGTAATAACCATAAGCTAAATTTGTTCTATTCATTACAACCAGCAGGCATGTCTGAGTCGGGCTTCCTATCTGAATTATGTAATAAATTAGTCTACCTCAACTATTTTAAGCTCTCTCACATTTGGTATTTAATCAGACCTAAACAATATGTGAAAGTCATGCTAATTATGTACTCTCTCTGTTCAAGGAAGTATAACTGAGCCTCTGCTTGTTTATATGATTTCCCCTAGAATCTGCAATACGTGTTTTTGTATGTCGCCTTAGATTTTTACCTTTTGAAACCTTAAATAAGCCCAATATCCCTCCCCTTTTAGGATTAGTAGTCCTAAGTGCCTCCGGGACTGATAGGATTGGGACGGGTAATAGCATGCAAGAAGTAATCGAGACCATTCTGCGGTTTAATACCTTAACGGGGTGGGAAGGGTAGATATGGATATGATGACCATGCGATAATGTCATGCATAGCCCCTCATTGAGGAGTGATTACCGGACATTGTCTGGGGTGATCCATATTTTTAATAAACCTAGAACTCCCCTTCCTTTTATTCCTTATTCTTTTAGCATTCTAACTCTTTGTTTTAAAAGAATCAGCTTTTCTAATTGTCCTTTTTAATCTTGTCTACTTTCAAACCTTTATGTGTTTAAATCCCCTCTTATTTGAGCCTTATTTTCTTATATGTTGATTGTGCCCAAATTCACAATAATTGTCTGGCCGGGAACCACACTAGTGGATTCTGAGGGGTGCTAAACACCTTCCCCTTAGAATAATTTCAAGCCATTACCCTATCTCTGGTTATTCAAATCAAACCCTTATGGTGTCCTAATGCACCCTAATCATTAGGTAGAGACTCTTCGAACGCAAACCCATTTCTCAAAAGGAACGAGTTGTCCCTTAAATGTCATACCCGATTTCGCGAGAAAAAGGGGGCGCGACAGCATGGCGATTCTGCTGGGGATTTTTTTATTCTTTTACCATTTCAGACTATTATTGTGAATTTATTCTTCTTTACGTACAATTATTTATTTCTTTCTTTTAAGCATTCAATTTCCATTTCGCTTGCAAAACTGACTTGTCTCCTTTTTTGTTCTCTTTACTGCTTTCCTTTACTACTGCTTCAAATTATGAAATTGTTGTATTTACTGCTTTCTTAACGTGCAAATACACGACAACATGCCTTTAATTGTTGCCTAATCATGATCAACATCATATTCCACTCGTGCCTAACAAATCCTATAGCAACGCTTATAATGAGTGGTTGCGCTCTTCTGATATTATCACCCCCCTAAATCCGGAAAAGGCATATTTGCGGTAAAACCAGTCGATCAATGATGTAGTCGATGGTTTCGCACCTTTCCCCCTTGATTTATCCGCTCAAGGGTACCAGTCTAAAACCTCATAGAAAACTTACTCTATTTAACTGTGCATGCATCACGGTCAAACCTAGTTGAGTCAGTTATGTTCTCCGCATAATGACTCTTTAAGATAGCCTTGTCCAAAGTCCACTGGGTTTCCCTAAAACCCAAATGGACATCACCATATTTTGTGCATTTATTTGGAGAACTAAAATGTGTTATGCTAATTGTTGGTATTAAATAGTCGAGTCTGGTGGGGGTAGGGTCTAACCTTTTTATTTTATAGAAAATGAGGCACGAGGTCCCTTCGGTATGATTAGCACACCCGCGCTCTTGCTAGACTGGTGGAGGAGTCTTCAATCAAATGACCAAATCAATGAGTGGAAAGAGAGGGTCGCCAAATATAGCGAAAAGTTGGAATATCTGGAATACAGTATACTGGAATTGGAAGGAAAAGTGAGGAAGATAGTCACCGATTACCAGAACATCGAGGAAAACGAAGGAGAACACCTGGCGAAGGCATTCTTACTGGTGAACCTACATGAACTGGAGGATCTGATCAACGAAAGTATTCAACCTGAGGAAGGTCCTTCTGGGACCAAGTAGATAGGAGCTTTTCTTTTCGCTTTATAAAATGTAATAAGGCCAATGGCCACTAGCGACTTTTACTTCCTGTTATTTAGTATCGATTTGGGATTCGTCTACTTTTTATCAATAAAATGAGGCATTTCAAGTTCTCCAAATCAACTTATCGTTGGGCCCACCTCGGGCTCAACGAGGTTCCCAAATTAGGACACGCTTTATATTCCTGCACTATGTATTTAAATATTGTAACATTTTTTATAATCCTCACTAACTTGTTACCTTTTTTGTTCTTTTTACTTTTTGTTTATTTCCCTTCCCCAAAGGTTAGTTCGTGCACTCTGGCATCATCATCTTATTTCACAAGGCCCTTCCATACAGTCCGTAAGCAGAGGAGCTTGTCTCAATAACTGGACCATCAGAACCACCAGAGTCCGGCGAGCCTCAGGGTAGCAAGGCTGAACAAGCATCATGCACTATCTTTTATTGTTACTAGTTAATTTTTTCTTTCGCGTTTTTAATTTTCCGCAATAACATCTTCAATGTTCAAAACACTTATGAAATTTATCAAAGCATTTCGATTTTCCTTATAAATCAACACTCTTATTATTTTCTCTCATTACTTATATAGCATTACTATTACTTATCTTGATGAACCAATGACTATGACATGCAATGAGACAATGCAACAAACAGACATAGATTCAGAGGAAGATGACATACCTGAAGAGATTGTTAAAGAGGTTGAGAACTTTGAAAATCGACCTAAGCCAACCTGGACGAGACAGAAATTGTTAATCTAAGAGATGAAGAGAATGTCAAAGAAACACGAATCGGCGTTCACTTATCGTCATCAGAAAAGAAGGAATACACAAAATTTCTAAGAGAATACGAGGACATATTCTCCTGGTCGTATGACGACATGACGGGCATGAACACGTCTATTGTGGCTCACAAAATACTAACTGATCCAACATGTCCGCCGATAAAGCAAAAGCTCAGTAAGTTCAAACCTGATATGAGTTTGAAAATCAAGGAAGAAGTCACCAAGCAAGTCAAAGCCAAGGTCCTCAGGGTAGTGGAATACCCAACATAGTTAGCCAACATTATGCCAATACCAAATAAGGATGGGAAGGTTAGAGTCTGTGTCGACTACCGGGATCTCAATCGGGCTAGTCCGAAAGATGAATTTCCTTTACCAAACATACACATCCTGATCAACAATTGCGCCAAGCATGAATTGCAATCATTTATGGATTGTTTCGCTGGTTATCATCAGATCTGGATGGATGAAGAAGATGCTGAGAAAATGGCTTTCATTACGCCGTGGGGAATGTACAGCTACAAGATGATGTCGTTTGGGTTAAAGAATGCAGGGGCCACCTACAGAGGGCCATGACTACTATTTTTCATAATATGATACACAAAGAGATCGAGGTGTACGTAGATGGCATTATCATCAAGTCCAAGAAGGCCACTGATCACATGGAATATTTGAGGAAGTTTTTCAATAGATTGCGGAGGTACAACCTGAAACTGAATTCCGCGAAGTGTGTAGTTGGGGTTCCCGCCAGAAAATTGCTTGGGTTTATTGTGAGTCATCGGGGAATATAAGTGGATCCATCAAAGGTCAAATCTATTCAAGAATTGCCACCGCCAAAGAACAAAAAGGACGTGATGAGTTTCTTGGGAAGACTCAACTATATCAACCGGTTCATAGCACAATCTACGGTCATCTGTGAGCCGATCTTCAAGATGTTGAAGAAGGATGCCGCCACCAAGTGGACTGATGAATGCTAGAAAGCTTTCGACAGGATCAAGGAATACCTGTCAACACCACCAGTTTTGGTCTCGCCCGAGCCGGGTAGACCTTTACTACTCTACATTGCAGTATTAGATGGTGCCTTCGGTTGTGTCCTCGGGCAGCATGATGAAACAGGGAGGAAAGAGCAGGCCATTTACTACCTCAGCAAGAAGTTCACTCCGTACGAAGCCCGGTATTCTCTGTTAGAACTCACCTGCTTCGCTCTGACTTGGGTGGCCCAGAATCTGAGGCACTACTTCTGTGCCTATACTACATATCTCATATCAAGGATGGATCCGCTAAAATACATCTTTCAGCAGCCCATGCCCACCGACAAGCTCGCTAAGTGGTAAATCCTATTGAGTGAATTCGATATTATCTACGTAACTCAGAAGGCAATCAAGGGACAGGAACTAGCAAATCACCTTGCTAAAAATCTCATAGATGGAGAATACGAACCCCTGAAAACGTATTTTCCTAAATATGAGGTATCATTCGTAGGAGAAGACATTGCAGAATCCTATGATGGCTGGAGAATGTTTTTTGACGGAGCAAAAAATTTCAAAGGAGTCAGCATAGGAGCAGTCCTCGTATCAGAAACCAGTCAGCATTATCTGATGTCAGCTAAACTCAGGTTCCCGTGCACCAACAACATGGCCGAATATGAAGCCTGCATCCTAGGGCTTAAGATGGCCATTGACATGAACATTCAAGAGTTGCTAGTGATCGGAGATTAAGACTTGCTTATACGTCAGGTCCGAGAAGAATGGGCAACCAAGAACTCTAAGATACTCTCGTATCTGCATCATGTGTAGGAATTGAGGAAGAGGTTCACAAAGACAGAATTCCAGTATGTTCTCAGAATCCAGAATGAGTTCACCGATGCATTGGCCACCCTGTCATCCATGATACAACATCCAGACAAAAACTTCATTGATCCCATTCTAGTAAAGATCCACGATCAGCCAGCTTATTGTTCCCATGTTGAAGAAGAAGCAGACGGAAAGCATTGGTTTCATGATATCAAGGAATATTTAGCAAAGGCAGAATACCCAGGGTTTGCAAATCATATTCAGAAGCGCACACTTCGGAGGTTATCCAACAACTTCTTTCACAGCGGAGGAATCCAATATATAGGATGACTCCTGATTTGGGACTACTAAGGTGTGTCGACGCAAAGGAATCATCTAAATTACTGGAAGAAATCCATGTTGGGACCTGCGGTCCACATATGAACGGTTTTGTCTTAGCCAAGAAGATGCTCCGGGCTGGTTACTTTTGGATGGCTATGGAAATGGACTGCATCCAGTATGTCCGAAAATGCCACCGTTGTCAGATACATGCAGACATGATAAAGATAACTCCAAACGAGCTTAATGCAACAAGCTCACCATGGTTGTTTGCCGCTTGGGGAATGGATGTTTTTGGACCAATCGAGCTGGCCACTTCCAACGGGCACAGGTTCATCCTAGTAGCAATCGACTATTTCACTAAATGGGTCGAAGCAATATCTTACAGAGCAGTAACTAAGAAATTCGTGGCAAACTTTGTCCGCGACCGCATTGTTTGTCGGTTCTGGATTTCAGAGTCAATCATTACTGATAATGGCTCCAACCTCAACAGCGGCTTGATGAAAGCTATGAGTGAAACTTTCAAGATCAGACACAAGAATTCTACAGCCTACAGGCCTTAAATGAATGGAGCTGTGGAAGCCGCTAACAAAAACATCAAGAAGATATTGAGAAAAATGATAGAGAAGCATAAGCAATGGAATGAAAAGTTATAATTTGCTCTATTGGGGTATCGCACCACAGTTCGAACATCAACTGGGGCAACCCCTTATATGCTGGTTTATGGTACATAAGCCATCACTCCTGCCGAAGTAGAAATTCCTTCCTTAAGAATCATACAGGAAGCTGAACTCGACAATCCAAAGTGGGTGAAGAATCGTTACGAGCAGCTGGCTCTTATAGACGAAAAGAGAATGAATGCAATTTGCCACGGTCAACTCTATCAGAACAGAATGTCTAGAGCCTTCAACAAAAGAGTCAAGCCAAGACATTTCACACCGGGGCAGCTGGTGTTAAAGAAAAAAATTTTGCATCAGGATGAAGCCAAAGGGAAGTTCTCTCCTAACTGGCAGGGTCGGTACATGCTTCACCGGGTTTTGACAAGAGGAGCCCTCATACTTGCAGAAATGGACGGAGAAGTCTGGCCAAAACCAATTAATTCAGATGCATTCAAGCGTTACTATGTGTAATTTTCATGTTTTCCCTATATGATGTAAAATGAACTACGTCTGACCTGATTCACGTTTAAGAGGGGATACGTAGACAGCCTTATGGGTTCGGTCACAATTCAATAAAATTTTCATTCCCCCTCTCTCCCCCCCCCACCCCCCACCCCGTAATGGGAAACTAGGGCAAAATTTTGAGGAGGACCCTCAAAATTCTGAAATAATTTCAGCCAGTCATTGCAAGCAGCCGTCAGAAGCATCAACTCGTTAAACTGGGGCAGAATTTTGAGGAGGACCCTCAAAATTCTGTAACAAGAGAAGTTGCAATGTCTTGAGCCATGTCACAGTCGTCGGTTCATCTAAAATCTATTTCTTAAATATATACTTATGTTATTTTTACAAATTCATGTATGTTTATTATCAAAACCTCTTTGTTCAGCGACGCTACCCCCAATGATACATACTGTATCACCAGATCAAAGCCGAACAGGTCGAGCAAGGCCAGCGGGGATGCGAACTAACCTCCCCTCTACAAAAACTCACTATTTTTCTTTGGATGCAAACACATGTATTGCGAAAGCATCTGACATACTATACACTCATGAGACATACATTGCTCATGAATACAGCTCTCAGGATTGTTGCACTTACCGATATTTGCTATCCACGCACGCTGGTGATATTCCTTATATCACAATGTCCCCAGCAATCACAATATCGCTACTTGCTATCAGCTAAGAGACTCTATTACCATCTGCCACTTTATTTTATTTCTGCATTACATAAGGCTACCATTCTGCCTTCCGAGACTAAACACTGTCTCCATCTGCATTTTTCTGCATTGCATAAGGCTATCATTCTGCCTTTCGAGATTAAAAATTGTCTCCATCTATATTTTCCTGCATTGCATAAGGCTACCATTCTGCCTTCTGAGACTAAACACTGTCTTCATCTGCATTTTTTTCTGCATTGCATAAGGCTACCATTCTGCCTTCTGAGACTAAACACTGTCTCCATCTGCATTTTCTGCATTGCATACGGCTACCATTCTACCTTCCAAAACTAAACACTATCTCCATCTGTATTTTTTCGCATTGCATAAGGCTACCATTCTGCCTTCCGAGACTAAACATTGTCTCCATCTGCATCTGCATGGCTGAAAGATCACCACTTTATTTATGATTGCATGGCTGAAAGATCGCCACTTTATTTACATCTGCATGGCTGAAAGATCGCCACTTTATTTACAATTGCATGGCTGAAAGATCGCCACTTTATTTACGATTGCATGGCTGAAAGATCGCCACTTTCTTTACATATGCATGGCTGAAAGATCGCCACTTTATTTACGATTGCATGGCTGAAAGATCGCCACCTTTTGCATCTCATGGGCTGAAAGATCACAAAATACTGCATTCCATGGGCTGAAAGATTGCCAAATTATCCGAGGGCGTCATTGTTCGGGCAACATTTGCATAGCCCGAGAACGCCATGTCGTGGCCCGAGGATTCCTTTAATCTTTTGCATATAATTATTGAAAGGTATCATGGTTCGGAGGCATCATTCTCATAGCCCGAGAGCATCATTTCATAGCCTGTGAATCCTTTATTATACGCATCATGGCCCAGTACATCATGGTCTAAGGACGTCATCCTAACCATCCAAAGACAACATTCATAGTCCGACAGGAATTTGCATCACATTTAAATTTATGCACAATATATACCTGTATTGTTTATTTGAAGGAAAATCGGTGAGCAACGGCCCTCTCGGTAGGAGCAATCCTGCTCCAGTTCCCGTAGCCCTATCAGACCTTAACCATTCACTCCGTCCTACATATTGCGTCCGTTCTTAAAAGTCTCCATCGGCATACTCCGCCGGCGGATCCTGAATTACATACGGCCTGATTTCTGTAAAACCAGGGATATATAGGCAGCTAAAAGACCAGAGCACAGCCTAAGTCCTCTTCAAACCGTTTTGCCAGGTCAAAATTGGCCATCATATCTTTACCCGACAACTCTTTCTTCCTTCCCGGGTAAAGATGGGCAGTTGTTGATACTCAATTTTTTCTTGTATATTTTAATGTGCAAAATACCTTCAAAATAGCTTGTATATCCATATATAAGCATGTCCCAAGGTTTTACTATTTTTCCTTAATTTTCAAAGATTTTTAAATCAATTTATTACCCTATTTTATCAAAGGAAAACCCAATAATTATCCCCAAAATTATCATTTTTGGTGATTCATTTATTGAATTCTCATATTTATGCTAAAATATAGCTAACATAATTTTTGCATATTTTTGTAAATTTTTTCAGTATTTTTAAAGCTAAATTGCATATACTTGCAATATTGGCCTCTTTTAAGATTTAATTGTGTTTGTATTTATAAAATTAACTCCAATATTTTTAATTTAATAATTATTTATTATTAATCATTTTAGTACTTTCAATTTATTTCCAAAAATTATCTTACTATTTTTTAAAAAATCAAATAGGAAAAAATGGCTATTTAAATGTTAGCCCATTTTTATTTCAATTGTGGCCAGATTTGGCATCCCAATTAAACCCAATCCTAAAACCCAATTACCCAGCCCAAATCTTAAACTACCCCACCCACGACCCTTTAAAAAACAACTCGCCCGGATTCCCCATTCAATCCAGGTCTTTTATCAAAATGATCAACGGCCACCCTTTAACTTTCCTTTTTAATTCCTATTACCCCCCAAACCCTAACCATTTACCGTCTGTAGCCACCTTTGAATGTCCCCTTCTCCCAATTCTTTCTCAGAAACCCTAGCCACCTCCCTCCACTTCCACCCTAAAATCGCCTAAATCAATGGCTTCCAAAGCCATTAAAGGCCTTTATCTGCCTCTTATGACTCCTATATGTTAGAGTGCTATGGTTTCAAGGCCAGACCTTGAAGAAGCTTGGTCCAGACCTCGGATGCTTTCAGTTCTATGGCTGTTTCCGGCCAACCTTGACCTTGTTCCGGCCAGCTATGCCTATTCAAGCCTGACTCTTGGCTTCTCTTGCTCAGATTAATGACTTTCCAAGCCTTTCTCACCATCTGGGTTCTTCTGAAACCCTAACCTTCGAGGTTTTTTCTGATTCTTTTAGATCCGTCGTATATCTGTGTTTTCTCTAAGCTTTTAAATGTTTTATCAAAGTTTCTTTCAAAACATTACCTTCAGAACCTTCGTCTTTTCCGATTTAGGGTTTTGTTAAGTTATCCTTTGAAGTTTTCTCTGATTTTCAACATGTTCTACTGTGTTCTCTTATGTCATTCGTCTATATGAGTTTGCATGTTGAGGGTCTTAACATTTTGAAATTTCTGAATCTATTTTGTTAAAAGTATTTGTCTGATTCATTTGTTTTACCTTTATAACTCGATTGAGGGTGAAAACCCTAAAATTTGGGGGTTCATTCGAATTTTGAGACTATTTTCTATGTGATTGGCTTGTTCCTCATCTTTGAACTTGTTTGGTTTCAAAGCCCTAATTTCTTTGAACCTATTAGAGTTTCTGAAAGTTGTTTCATCTACTGCTCGATTGAATTTCTGAATCTTTTGTTTCTTTACATGATTCTAACTTCCTGCTAATCTCTATAAGGTCTTTTACTTGACCCTTTGACATGCTATTTGATCCTTTCTCTTCTCTGTTACTGAGTAACTAAAATCGACCTATGTGACTACCTGTGTTTGCTACTATATGATGTTTCTCTTTGTCCTAAATTTAGCCATGCCTGCTTAATACTTATATACCCTTTTATATGCTGAGTTTACCCTCTAAAACGACCTTCAATTTAGGACCGATTTCAGACCTCCTTGTGTAAGTCTAATTGATTCTTTCCTTGTTTTACTGATTTCCCTGATTCTTGGGTTGATTTGAGAACATTCCCTTAGCCCTTCGATTCTCCTATTTCTGACTTGGTTTATTTATAATTTCAAATCCCTGACTCCTTGATTTACTATGTACTGGTTGCTTTATTCTATTTCTTACCTTATTTGGTTAATCGTGTATTTCAAAGATTCTTCATTAATTCTTACCTTAGTTAAACCCTGGTCACACCTTCTTTTTTACTACACCCCAGAAGGGAGTATAATAAAGGAAGTTTTTTCAATTAAAGGACAATCGAAACGGGATTCATTTCATTAAAAAAAAATTAGAGTCGCCACTTGGGAGATTTATGATGTCCCAAGTCACCGGTTTGAATCCCGAATCGAGGAAAAGGTTTGACTCTGTTTAACAGTCGCGAACCAGAAATCCGGAGTAAGGAATTTTGTTAACCCGGGAGAAGGTGTTAGGCATTCCGGGGTTCCGTGGTTCTAGCACAGTCGCTCAACTGTCATATTCGACTTAATTATCTGATTTTAATATATTTTGAACCTATGTGCAAATTTTAGTTTTTAACCGCTTTTATTTAATTTTAAAAGAATATTGAACGTCGTTTAAAACATGTCTTTGGATCGCGTCACATGAAATGCACCCGCAATCCGGAACATGTCTTATTCAATATTTTGGGATTTGGATTTGGGTCACATGAAATGCACACCCGAGTTTAAGAAGGTAAAATTATTAAATAGCATGCCTAAAAGCAATTAACACGTTGTTAACTTTGTGAGGGCCATAAAAATTTGCTAAATGGTACACCTCGTGTTCTAAAGATTTTAAAGGTATAATTAAAGAGGGCCACGCAATTCATGAATTTGTTTGGCGTGGCGCACCTCAATTTATTTTTAAAAGGATGTCTTAAAGATGTACTATTGTTATCTATTAAGGTTTGTCTCTACTCTAAAAAAAACTTAACTTATAAATATTGTGAATTAACTAACACTCAAGTATTCAAGAAAGTTTAGGCCCCAAGATCAAGTCCAAACTCAAACAAGGACGATCTCCATTGTTGAAGAAAACCTTAGTTCAAGTCTACCACTTAACTTAAAAGGCCCAAAGTCTATAATTCAATTTTTAAAGTCATCAACTCCAATAATGAATCTAGGGTTCCAGCATATTGGGCTCGAAACCAGCCCATGGAGATAGGAAAATTAGTTCAGCTTTGTTCATACAAGCTGTCTAAAGTTTGGGCCTCAGCACAAGCCCAATTTGGGGCGAACTAGAGTTGGGATCCAGGATCGAGTCCCCACAGGCTCTCAACTTAGCAAAACTAATTTATTTAGTGGGCTGATAATATTTGAGCCTATTATTATGTAACTGGGCCAGCGTTAGGCTCGGTCCTCGTGATCCAAATAATATAGGCAAACGCAAACGCAATCAGTACTGATACATGAATATGAGATCCAAGATTTGGTTTCTTGATTTAAAACTTTTGACACAAAAATGTTAATCCAAACTCATAGACCAGCTTCTTTTAGACTTCACTTTGCAGATAGTGGATGAGCAACAATGATACACATGTTTAAGAAAGTATGCGAATGATTTGGATTTTATCTTTACAGACCTCAAACCTCTAGTCAAGTGCCCTCAAGACTAATTTATATGATTTAAGCACTAAAACATGGAATTATTTCCAACACCTATTAAACCACAGAAACACCCTCAAGACTAATTTATAGAATATGCATAGGTCCAACAGTCCAATTATTACAAGCTAGAAGGTCCAGATCATGTAGCTAAACTAAATCCAGCATTTGAACAAACGTACTGGTAAGTAGATCTAGGATGCATACAACTATGCTAGGCATCTAAACTAAATAAAACAACATGAAGAAAAATTCAAAGGGGCAAAGTATGTAGCAATTCATCATTCTCTTCAAAACTTAGTTCATATTTTCTGAGTCAGTCTTCATACACCATTTTGAGGCCAAGGAAATACCTGAAAATTGGACAAAGAAAAATGAACAGAAGTGAGGAACCAGACTGGAACCAGCAGCAATCAACAGCCAAAACACTTGAACCCAGGAATGATACAAATTTTTCAAACGGATGGATAACCAAACAGCTCAAACAAGTTTACACCAAAGCTCTTGAAGAACCAATCTAAACCAAAACTCAAACAAGTTTGCAGCAAAATCCAAACAAGCTGACCCCAAATACTTGAATACCAAAACCAAATTTAGCTCGTTTTTTAACTTCTGAACATTTAGAGATTGTTTTAACAAAGAGAAGAAAAAAAAACCTCGAAGATCTCCAGAAAAGTTTTAATGGAACAGTAATTTTTTGGGAAATTTTGCCGCCTAGAACTTTCAAGGATTTTTTCTCTGCCTTCAACCCTAAGTAACAATGCCTTTATAGGCAAGTTACTAGGGCAACTTCAGATTTTAAGTTTACCCTTTTAGTCCTTTTTAGTTTTCTTTTTGCTACTTCAACCCTCATTTTATGACTTGATACCCAAGATAAGCTCTAAAAATTCCATAGAAGCCCCTACTAGAAGCCTCTAAATCAGTTACCAAAAGCTTCCCCACCTAGACTTCCTAAATTACCCTCCCAACCCCTAAAATTAAACCAAATGGCCCAAACGGGTATGACCCTCGGCTGAATTAACTCAAAAGATAGCCCAAATTGATTCTGAACCTAATGCATGAACCCAAACCCAAATACACCAACCCAAATTGAAGCTACTACTATGGATTATCAATCAAACAGAGAAAAATCAAACTAAAATTAATCAAACCCAAACGGAACATGCAATCAGTAATTTAGAACCTAAAAACTAGTCAAACAAAATCAAGGCATAACAGGTTATTTCAAAAGGGAAAGAAGAACATTGGAATCACTAGTTTCAATAGAAGGTGAAATAAACAAACAAGTTAAGAAAAACTTACCAATTAAACCCGGACATGACTGGCCTCCGATTTAAGTCTCGAAATGATGTTAATCGTTTGTTCTTTGCCAAGAACAAACGAAAAATATTATTTCATGACTAAATCGGGCCTTAAACCTATGAAAGCTAGAGAAGAAGCCTCGCTGAATCAAAAATCTATGTTGGACTCTTAGAGCTTGATTTTCGATTTAATATTCGAGGATCTTGAGGGGTATTTGAGGGGAATGGGTTGTGGATTTAGCATGAGGGTGCTTTGGTGGTCCTGTGGTGTTCATTTGGGGAGGGTTGGGGTCAGCGCCACCGGACACGACAGAGGCGGCGGCTAGGGTTTCAATTATTCGAACAGTTTGGGTGGGATTTGAGGGAAATAGGGCATGGATTTGGAAAGAGGAGGGGAAGGCGGTCAAGTGGTATTAATTTGGTGGCCTTTGGGTGATCGCCGCCGGCGGAGGCGATTTCTGGCCGGCGGTTTACGGTGGTAGGCGGTGGGGTTGAATTGTCTCTAATGGACCGGTGAAAGACGGAGGGGGGTAGGGGGTTCTGAGGGGCGGGGGTCCCTTTGGACAGTTATATATCAAGCAAGCCCAGCTTTCCAACCGTCCGATCAAGGAACCTCGACGGCTGAGATTTGTTATAGGCAAAACGGCATCGTTTTGAGTTCTTGGGGGGCTGGACCGGGTATGGGGACCGAGTTTGGGCTGGAGGAGGGCAATTTGGGGCGGGTTTTTGCATTGGGCCTGGACAATTCAGATTTGGTCCACAATTTGAACCTCTTCAATTCAATTCTTTTTTCCATTTTAATTCCTTTTATTTATTTCTTTTAATTCCCTTTTTTTATTTTTTAAAAAATAAAAATAAAACCTAACTTAATTCCTAACCCAAATTATCCTACCAAATTAAATTAATTACTCTAATAATTATCACAACTAATTAAATACCAAATTAAAGAAAATTACCAAAAATTCCAAACCAAAATTAAAAGTGCAACAATGAACTATTTTTGTGATTTTTATATCTTTTTCTTTGTAAATCCTAATTACTTATTAATTTTAAAAAAATATGTAAAAATTAAATCCTAAATGCAATGCGTTTTTTTTTTTTTTTGTATTTTTATGCATTTACGTTAAATTAAAAATGCAAACAGAAATGCAAATAAACATGGAAATAATGCAATTAATTCCTAAAAATAAAAGAAAAGTACTAAATTTAAGAATTCTGTAGGAGTAAATCATACGAGGCAAAAATTACGTGCTCACAACCCCTATGTATTTACCCCTAATTGCCTCCTTTGCACAAGATGCTTACTTAATTTCTTTCCTTAAAAGTTTTCTGCCCGTTACCATTTAAGTGTAAACTCCTTAATTAAAGGAAGTTTTTATACTGATTGATTTTTAATTGATACACAGTTCTATAATTATTTGCTTGAGGGGTTTCCCTCACTTGAGGGATTGACCTCAGCCTAATTTAACTACTCTCATATATAATACACACACACTACTACAACTATATTAGGAAGAAATTACTCTCCAATTTAAATTTGTAGTTTTTATTTTATTTTTTTTATTGTAAAATATTTTTAAAACTCCAATAATTTTGCATTTACTAGGTGAGAGTAGTTTGTATGCTGCGAGCTCCACGGCTCTCTCACTAGAACATCCAAGAGCACGTAATGCCTTAAGTGTCCCATCCAAGAAACTTTGAGGATCTGCTGAATTATCGGAACCTGTGAATTTTGGTAATTTCAATTTCAGAAACTCGTGTAGGGATACTTCCTTTTGCCCTCAGCCTCCGAGAAATTTCAACCAGGCTTCTATTCAGTCAGCAGCACCGACTCAGACTACTCATAATACTTTAGGTGCTATAGGTACAGGAAATAGAGGTCAAGGTGCTAGAGACCGTGCTACTGTGAATCAAGGACAAGGCAATGCTGGTAAAGGTCAGGCGAGAGTTTTTGCATTTACTAGACATGATGCTCAGGCCTCGAATGCAGTAGTTACAGGTATTCTTTCTGTCTTTTCATTTGATGCACTTGCGTTGATTGATCCGGGATCTACTCATTCATATATGTCCTCGTACTTTGCTTTGAGATTTAGTAGACAACCCGAGCTATTGAATGATCCTTTTCTAGTTGCTACTCCTATCAGAGAGTCTCTATTAGCTGAATACGTGTATCGTGCTTGTCAGATTTGGGTTGAGGGTAGAGATACTCTAGCTGACCTTATTGTACTTGATATGATTGACTTTGACATGCTGGTAGGAATGGATTGGTTATCTTCTTGCTATGCTATAGTCGATTGTCATGCAAGAATAGTAAGTTTTGAGATACCAAATGAACCCAGTTTTATTCTAAGAGGGAGTCAGGTTCCAGAGACTTGCAAAATTGTATCTTTTATGAAGGCTCACCGACTTCTGAAGAAAGGTTGCTTGGGTCTTTTAGCTATTGTAAATGATACGAGAAAGGAAACAGTTAGTATAGAAAATGTACCCGTGGCGAGAGAATTTTCTGATGTATTTCCTAAGGATTTACCAGTATTTCCTCCAGTACGAGAAATAGACTTTGGTATTGATTTGCTACCTGACACGCAACCCATATCGATACCTCCATATCGAATGGAACCAGCAGAGTTGAGGGAGCTAAAGTAACAGTTACAAGATTTGTTAGATAAGGGTTTTATTAGGCCTAGTGTATCACCATGGGGCGCACCAGTACTGTTCGTAAAGAAGAAAGACGGATCCCTGAGAATGTGCATTGACTACAGGCAATTGAACAAGATAACAATACGCAATAAATATCCTTTGCCTCGTATAGATGACATGTTTGATCAGTTACAAGGAGATGCCCACTTTTCAAAGATTGACCTCCGTTCTGGTTATCATCAACTTAGAATCAAAGATGAAGATATTTCTAAGACTACTTTCAGAACTCGATACGGGCACTATGAGTTCCTTGTGATGCCTTTCGGACTGATAAATGCTCCAGCTGCATTCATGGATTTAATGAATAGGGTGTTCAAGCCATTTCTGGATATATTTGTAATAGTATTTATTGATGATATCCTGATATATTCGCGTAGCCAAGGAGAACACGAGAATCATCTCAGGACTGTGTTGCAGACATTGCGAGAACATCGGCTTTATGCTAAGTTCTCGAAGTATGAATTTTGGCTAGACTCGGTAGCATTTTTGGGGCATGTGGTATCCAAAGATGGAATTATGGTAGATCCTAAGAAGACTGAAGGTGTGCAAAAATGGCCCAGACCTACTTCTCCTACAGAGATTCGCATCTTTTTAGGGTTAGCAAGCTATTACAGGCGTTTTGTGCAGGATTTCTCCAGAATAGCATCTCCGCTAACCAAGCTAACACAGAAAAATGCAAAGTTTCAGTGGACAGAGGAATGTGAGCAGAGCTTTCAAAGACTCAAAACATGTTTGACAACTGCACCAATATTAGCCTTACCATCAGGTTCTGGAGGATTTACAGTATTCTGTGATGCCTCGAGGGTGGGATTAGGATGTGTTCTCATGCAGAATGGTCGTGTTATTGCTTATGCTTCGAGACAATTGAAAAAGCACGAGCAAAACTATCCTACACATGATTTGGAGATGGCTGCAGTGGTATTTGCTCTAAAAATTTGGATACATTATCTATACGGTGAAACTTGTGAGATTTATACTAACCATAAAAGTCTGAAGTATACCTTTCAGCAGAGAGATCTGAATCTTCGACAGTGTCGGTGGATGGAACGACTCAAAGACTATGATTGTTCTATTTTATATCATCATGGAAAAGCCAATGTGGTGGCTGATGCATTGAGCAGAAAATCTATGGGGAGTTTGGCACATATAGCCCCTACAAAGAGACTTTTGGCCAAAGATATTCAGAGACTAGAAGATACAGGTATCAGATTTAGTGTCGAAAATTCAGAGGCATTGTTGGCTTGTGCTCAGGCTAAGTCTTCATTAGTTGAGCGCATTAAGGCCACTCAATACGAGGATAAATGATTTTTTATTACCGAGATTAGTTTTTAGCTGGTAAAAGTAAGGATATGATTATTAATAGTGAGGGTATTCTACGACTAGGTAATTAATTATGTGTAGCAAACATATATGGGTTGAGACAAGCTATTCGTGGTGAAGCTCACAACTCTAGATACACTGTATATCTCGGGTCTATAAGATGCACCATGACTATAACCAAAAAATAAAAATTTGATTGGTTGGAAAAGAAAGAAGAAAAAAAATTTATGAACTTTGTTTCTAACTATTTGGCATGTCAGTATGTTAACGCAAGCACATGCGACTCACATGCACACTAAAATAACTCCATATTCTTAAGTGAAAATACAATAGAACAATACATTATATGACTAAATTACTCAAACCATTAGAGGGGAAAGTTGTAAATTGACTTACCAAGTAGGCACGTTTCTTGTTAGTCAAAACCTCTTATAATGAGGTAAAATATGCATAGATATACATGAACAGAAAATTGTCTGACTCAATAGAGATCTATTGTCCATCAGCCCTAATAGAGGATCGCATTCACTTCATGATTTGAAAACCTTTTCAAGGAATGTTGGGTATACGAGTAGACCTTAGTACTAGTTTTATCGCACGCAAACGCAAAGTCCAAATGTGCTATACAAATCTTGGAGGATATGTTGAGAGATTGTATTCTTGAGTTTGGAGGTAGTTGGGATGCTTATCTACCTTTAACTGAATTTGCTTACAACAATAGCTTCCAGTCTAGTATTCAAATGGCACCGTACAAAGCATTGTATGGTAGAAGAGGCCGTTGTCTTATCGGATGGTTTGAAGCTGGTGAGACTAATTTATTGGGACCCGACCTAGTACAAGAAGCTATGAACAAGGTCCAGCTGATCAGACAAAGATTGCTTACAGCTCAAAGTAGACAAAAGTCTTATGCTGATAAGAGAAAAAGAGATTTAGTGTTCACAATTGGGGACAAAGTGCTCCTACGAGTCTCCCCAATGAAAGGTATGATGCGGTTTGGGAAAAGAGGCAAGTTGAGCCCCAGGTTTATAGGACCGTATGAGATACTAGACCGAGTGGGAGTGGTGGCTTATCGTTTGGCACTTCCTCCCGAGTTGTCCGTTATTCATCCAGTGTTTCATGTCTCAATGCTAAGAAAATGTATATCAGACTTATCTTAGGTGCTTTAAGCACCAACTATACCGTTTGACGAGAAGTTGTCTTACAAGGAGGAGCTGACGGCAATTTTTGATAGACAAGTAAGAAAGCAACGGTCAAAAGAAATTGTGTTCGTTAAAGTTTTATGGAGAAACCATACCGTTGATGTAATGACCTGACCGATCGTTTTCGGAATTTACGCCCTGTTTCCCCATTAACTGCTTCCCCTAAGTTCATTTCTGCTATTTTGGTTTGCCGGGATGTTCGGTGTTAGGATTCGGAGTATTTTGGGACACTTAGTCCCTAAATGAGAGCTTAAGAGTTGAAAAAAATGGTCTATATTCGGAACAGTGTGAAGACGATCTCGGAATGGAAATTCGATGGTTCTGTTAGCTCCGTTAGGTGATTTCGGGGTTGGGAGCGTGTTCGGAATGTATTTTGGAGGTTCGTAGCTCATTTAGGCTTGAAATGCCGAAGTTTGAATTTTTGAAGTTTTCGGTCCGTTAGTGAGTTTTTGATCCGAGGGTCGTATTGGAATTCCGAAAGTTGCTGTAGCTCTGTCATGTCATTTGGGATGTGTGTGTAAAATTTCAGGTCATTCGGGCGAGGTTTTGATAGGTTTTTTATCGGAAGTGTGTTTTGTTGGAATTTGAAGTTCTTAGGCTTGAATCTTTGATTAATTCGTGTTTCCGGTGTTATTTTAGGTGGTTTAAGGATTGGTACAAGTTTGAATGATGTTATGGAATATGTCTGTAGGTTTGGTTGAGGTCCGGGGGGCCTCGGGCGTGTTTCGGATGCTCAACGGAGCAATTTGAGGTTTGGAAATGTTGCAGAAAATTGCAGGTCTGAAGTCCTTCTTCGCGTTCGCGAAGAAGCCACCGCGTTCGCGTAGTGGTGGCCTAACCTTTCATCGCGTTCGCGGCCCCTCCATCGCGTTCGCGTAGTGTAATCCTGGAGGGGGACCAATTCCCTTATACGCATTCGCGTACCAGCCCCCACGTTCGCGTAGGTTTGTAATTTTCTCCATCGCGATCGCGTGGCCATCTTCGCGTTCGCGTAGGGCAATTTTTGGCCCTCTCATTTTTTCTTCAACGTGTTCGCGTATACCTGATCGCGTTCTCTTAGTTCACTGAACCAGGCCTTCGCGTTCGCATCCCTTCCTTCGTGATCGCGAATGGCATTTTTGGGGCCCTTATATTTTCCTTCTTCGCGAACGCGTGATCCCTGCCGCGTTCACGATGCTTTAATTACCTGAACAGTACTTAACATTTCAAAAACGAGGTTTTGCCATTTTTATCAAAACACAAGGTTTGGAGCTCGGATTTGGGAGCAATTTCAAGGGTTTTTCAAAGGCAATCACTGAGTAACGATTCTCTTCCCTCATATGACTAAAACCCATTAATCTAATCGCGAATTCACCCTTTAATTTCGGATTTTTGAATGAAAAGTGGGTAAAACTTCTTAGACCTAGCTATGGGGTTTTGAGGGGGCATTTGACCTCCGATTTGGGAGATTTCTATATGGTTAGACTCGTGAGAGTACGAGGGTTCTAAAAACGTGAAAATTATTCGATTCTGAGACGTTGGCTGGAGGGGAATTTTGGTCATTTTACCTATTTTCGCGCCCTAGCTTTAAATTTAATAGTGAAATCAGTTGTTTGCAATATTATTTACGATGTGTAATTGAGTTGAATAGATTTGGGCCATTATGAGTCGAATACTCATGGCAAAGGCGCGATTTCTCGTGATATTGAGCCGGTTCGAGGTAAGTGGCTTGTCTAACCTTGTGTGGGGGACCTTTCCCCTTAGGATTTGTTTCTTGATATTTGAGTGCCCTGTACGTGAGGTGACGAGCGTGTACTTGAGCCGATTGATGAAAAATCCGATTTCACTAAGTTGTTGATATTTAGCTTTCTTTCTTGCTTGTTTTATCCTACCTGAAAATTATACTTGTGCTAGATTAGAAAAGCATGTTTAGCTGACTTAACTGCCTAATTGCCTAAGTTGTTTTGACTGTACTACGTGAAGCATGCTAGGCTA
>MU689900.1:0-21053 GCA_026770625.1 Nicotiana glauca
TTCCGACCGTCCTTTAATTGGAAAAACTCTTTTTATTATACCCTTCACGGGGTGTAGTAAGCGGTAAAAAAAAAGGTGTGACAGGTGTTAATTTCAAAACCCAAAAAGATTTCATTTTGAGGTGTTTCCTTGGAGAATTAGTGAAAAATGAAAAAAAAAAGTTCTTTTCATTAGAACTTTAGGATATTGTACATAGACAATAAAAATACTTTATCCATCGTTTGTCATTAGAATTTCTTCTTTAGGCAATCAAAATTGAAATCCAAAAAATATTTTATTTTTTGCGCTGCTTGTTTTGAAATATTGCGTCAGGATATCAAATGAAAATTCAAAATATGTTTTTGTGGTTTATTATTTAGATTTCTTGCTTAAAAAAATAAAACATAGAAGAAGAAAAAAAGGAATCGAAAAATATTTTTCTCTTCTAGTACTTTTCCTTAATAGAGTATTTGTTTCAAAAGAAAAAAAAAAGAACAAAAAAAAAAAGCATGCCCGTTAAGCTTGAGTTTGGAATAGGGTATAGGACATTAATTCTAGAAAATTCAAATTCTTTTATTTCTCTTTTCTCATCAGAGTAGTCAGAAAAGAAAAAGAAAAATGTCAGTTTGTCTACTCTATTCTCGATCTGCCAGAACTACGCTTGGTCTGATTCATGCGGGGTCATGATACGTAGGCAACCTACATGGGGTTCGATCGAATCATTTATTTATTTAAAGAAAAACAATAATGGAAAATAAAAGAGAGAAGAAAGAAAAAAGAGAATGATATTGCGGGACATAAGAAATGGGAAGAAAGAAAAGAGCGATAATCGGAAGAAAAGAGGGGGAAAGAAATGAAAAATCAAGCGGTGTTAAGAAATGAAAACGAAGAAGGAAATAGGACAGGAAGAGTGAAATTGGGATAATGCCAAATGACCTCGTGACCCTCGAAGCCATTCTAGAACCGTTAACTGTGACTAGGGGGCATTGCACGCAATGTGATATTTCTATCTGATAAATGCTCTAATGCTAACATCTTGGCTTTGTTTTGCTCCTCTTTGTTACTTTCATTGTTATCATAATAGAGGGTGGTTAGTTTGTGGCACTTTGGTGATTCGTCCATACAACACCAGAAAGCACAAGGCAGTTATGGCTAACAAAGAAACAGACACTGGGATTGTAGATCCACGAAAGGAGTTTGTGGAGTTGAAGTCAGAATTGAAAGAGGAGGTCCAAAGGGTGAAACAACTGATGGCAGGAATGTATCAGTCTTGGATCAGGGGGCATCCTCCACCTTCATTCCCCATTAACTACACTGAAAACCCTGCAACTGTCTCACCGCTATCCCAAATCTAGATTCCCACAGCTGCTGATATCACCCCACAACCTTTTCACACTCTACCCGCCAAAACCACCTCATATACCACTCCTTTGGCCACTCATGCTCTTGCAGCTCCTCCACCAGCTATTTTCCTCAATCCTCTAACAAGACTGTGTTCAAAGTCCCCGATGCCCAACACTATGCTCCAGAACCAACTTTCAAAGTCTTGGGTCCGTACTCTCACGCTCCTCCTTTTGAGGCTCCTGCTGAAATAGAGAAGCCTCCCAAGAACCCTGAGCAGGAGGAAATGATTCGAAAGGTTAAGAGCTTGGATCAGTCATTCAGAAATATGCAGGGTCTCGGGGGTCAAGTAAGTATGGCATACAAGGATTTGTGCTTGTTTCCTGATATCTAGTTACCAGCGGGATTCGAGTTACCCAAGTTTGATTTATATGACAAACACGGTGATTCGGTGGCACATCTAAGGGGGTTCTGGAGCAAAATGAGAGGATCTGGGGGAAGAGATGAGCTATTGATGGCATATTTCAGTCAAAGTCTAAGTGGCACGGCTTTGGAATGGTACACTCGATAGGATCATGCTCGATGGTATACTTGGGACGATCTGGCCCAGGCGTTTGCATGTCACTTTCAGTATAATCTCAAAATTGTCCCAGACCGTCTGTTGCTGACAAAATTGAGAAAAATCCCGGGGAAAGCTTCAGAGAGTACAGTTTCCGGTGGAGAGAAAAAGAGGCAAGAGTTGATCCTCCAATGAAAGATATCGAGATGGTTGATTACTTCTTATAGGCTTTTGAGCCTGCTTACTATGGTCACTTGGTGTCGGCAGTGGGAAAATCTTTCAACGAAGTAGTGAAAATGGGAAGTAGGGTGGAGGAGGGGCTTAAATCCAACAAAATCATGAGCTATTCGGCAATCAAGGCAACTACCCAGGCTATCCAAAGTGGCACTGGAGGGGTATTGGGAAAGGAAAAGAAAGAAGATGTTAGAGTAGTTGAATCGAGAGCTTGGTCCAGGGGCCCATCACCATATTACAACCAACCTCGACCCCATCCCCAAACCTACCCCACACTCCATATAGCCCACCACAGCACTATTACCCACCCCATGATCCTCACTTCTCTGTCCACCATGCCCAAACATACCCCCAACCTCTTACCCATACGCAATGGCGCGCACCCACCCCACAAAATGCTTACCCAACTCAAAGCACCTACCCACCTCCAAAAGCCTACAAGAATCCCCCTGGAGCAGGTTTTTAGGCCAGCCAAAATTTCAAGCAAGAGAGGACACAGAAGCAGAAAACTTTCACTCCCTTGGGAGAATCATATGCAAACTTGTTTGAGAAACTAGAGCATTATAACCTGATTGCACCTATTCCTCTGAATCATGTGGACAAGCGTGCAAGAAGCTTTAACCCTTCTAAAAGGTGTGAATACCACTCCAATGCCCAGGGGCACAATGTCGAAAGTTGCTGGAATTTGAAAAGAGAGATAGAAAGAATAATTTAGGAAGGGATAATTGTGGTCCAGGACAGTGCCACCCAGAACATTGCACAGAATCCTTTACCTGCACAGGATGATGCACATTTTATGGGGAAGATCCATGGTGACAGGGAGTATGAGAATCCTCTCGGGAACTTGTTGAATAAAGTCAATGATATTGAAATTGGTGAAGGTCCCAGCAGTTTTGATGAACAATCCAGTGGCTAAGATGTCGAGTTTGGTGATTGGAAAGACGCTCCATATCTTGGCTAGCTAGAGTGAAGTTTTTGTGGTTTATTTTGTTGTCATTTCTGTTGTCCGGGTTATTTCAGGGTTGTAATCCGGATATTGTCTTGTGCCTCAAACCCTTCTATCCTTTCACTTTGCCTTGTTTGTTTAGTCGTAATAGCTTTTTTAATGTTGTCTAGGTTTGTTCAAGGGTTGTAACCCTAGTCTAGTTTGCTTGTCTTGTTGTTTAAACCCTTTCACCGTCGGTCTAATGCAATTCTATATTTCCTGCCATTTCTAGTCATTTTGTTTAGTTCTCTTCTCCTTTTACAATTCTTTTCATGCTGGTTCTAGTAACATGACATGCACTCATAATTCTCAACTTGGTTTTAAAAGTCAGCTTAGTAATGAAGCAATGAAACAATGTTGAAGATGATAGGGACATTTGAGAGAAATAAGTAAGGGCATTTTGAGATGACTTCGATCCCAAACTGTGTGAAACTGGGGCAGATAGAACATAAGGAAATACTGTTGAAATGCATCGTGCCGCATCGGTTTGAAGCCAAAGTCAAGTTTGCCCCAAGTTTACACGTGTCGTTCGTGGTACCGAGGTTGTTGTCCAATGGTGCTGGGCAATTGACAAATGCAGAAGGCAAGTGTGTGGATATGGTTATTAATTTTGGTGCGATCAAAAGATGTTACATATGTTTTCCTCAGTTTGTTTATTTGTGAAGTTTGCACTTGGCATGTTTTGGAGATTGGAATGATGAAGGCATTTTGTTCTGCTATCCAAACACTTTATCATTTGTTACCCCCTTTGAGCCTTAGTTATTTTCTTTCATACCCTCTCTTTCAGAATCAGTAGCAAAGATCAGAATTACAAGCGTGGAAGATAAGTAAAGGAAAAAGGGAAAAGAAAAGAATGAAAAAAAAAAGAAAAAGAAAAGAGAAGAAAAGAAAAAAAAGAAAAAAAAACAACCAAAAAGAGAAAAGGAAGAAAGAAAAGAAAAGAAGAGAAAGAGGAAGGAAAAGAAAAGAGAAATCACAACAACAAAGTAATTTCTATAGCATGAACTACGTTTGACTTGATTCCGAAAGGATACGTAGGCAGCCTCTCTCTGAGATTCAGTCACACCAAATAAAAATTCAAAAGTCCCCAAGAAAGAAACTGGGGCAGAAGTTGTGGTTGTTGGGAGAAATCTGATTTCGAAAGTTGTAATTTTGAGCCCATGTTGAATTGTTTTGAGCCTTTTATACCCTCTCTTCCTAACCCTGTCCAAAAGCCTGTATTACGATCCAAAGAAAGACCTTCTGATCAATCTTCGAGAGATGCTGAGTCAAACGAGTAGAGGTGAACCATATCAGGGGCAACACTCCGGTCTAAACAAGGGAAATGAAGAATCAGAGAGTCTTGATGATAAATGCTCTCACGGGTACCGCAAGGCAATGAAAGCTGAGAGAAAACAAAATGAGAGAGTCTTATTGGTGAAAACCTTCACGGGTACCATAAGGTGATAGTAAGGTTAGTGAAAGAACAAAATGAGAGAGGCTTGATGGTGAAAACCCTTTGGGTACTACAAGTCGAATAAGGATTGTGAATCAGATTGGATAAGCGGAGCATTGAAGCCCAGTTTCACGGTGAAAAGGTACAACAAGAGCTGAACATCAGATTTGCTTAACAGAATAGGCTGCAGGTGCATGTCAAGGTCATCAGAGTCGGTATCCACATCTGATAGGTTTCTACTTTGTAGTTTTCTTGTTAGGAATCATCTCTTTCCATTATCCTTTACTTTGTTCCTTTTGTCTTGTTTACTCCCTCTTCCTGAGTCTGTTTGGTCATAACAAGTGAGAAATAATTTCAAAATCTGCAACCAAGCTTTCCAATTGAACAAAACGGGATCTGGCTAGCATATCAAATCGTTATAAGTCAGGAAAGAACAACAGGCATACTGAGTTGGCAACAATCAACATGCTTTGGGATCCTTGTGAAATGCAAGGGCTTGGTATATGTCAATTCAATAACAACTCAACAAAGGGTTAGGGCGAAGGGATCAAAGGTATTTACTGGGATAAGCTTGATAAAAGGGTGTTAAACCAGTGATGAGCAAGACCTTCCAAGTAGAAGTTAAAGTTATCATGGCAAATGGGGGAGCTGTAGACCTCAAGGATCGGACCGGGGGTTTAAGTCAAGAGAGAACAACATACATCTTGAGTGGGTGCCAATTGATGTGATTTGGGATTCATGTAAAATACAAGGGTTTGGTACGTATCAATTCAGGAAAAATGCAATAGATGGAGGGTGTTAGGTGAACGGATCAAAGGTATTTTCGGTGAAACACGAAAGGTTTGGTACATATCAGATAGAGGGTGTTTAGTGAACGGATCAGAGATATTTTCTGCGTTAAGGTTAACAAAGAAAGTGGTTAGCAAGGTCTCCAAGTGGGACTCAGTTATCATGGCGAGTGAAGGAACAATAAACGTCAAGGCCGATGCCAGTGGTTAAGTCAATAAAGAAGATCATATACACAGAGTTGGGGGCAATAGACGTGCTTTGGGATTCATATGAGACATAAATGTTGGGAAATGCCAGTTCATGCAATGCAAAAAATAGAGGATATCGGGTCTGAACGGAGAAAAGGTATTTTATGTGATGAGGATGACAGAGAAAGGGGTTAGTCCATAAACAAGCGAGGTCTTCGAGTGGAAATCAGTCATCTTGGCAAGTGCAGAAGTAGCCGCCCTCAAATTTCAAGGCCACAAACTAACCACCACATTTTAAACTCACAAGTTTCCTTTGTTTGAAACAGGGACAAAGCAGTGCAAGAAAGTTGGTTCAACAATTTAAAAAAAAAGAAAAAGGAAGAAAAGGAGAGCAGACAAAAGGGAAGTTTCTCAAATATTTGTCCTTGCCTGTCTTGCTAGTGAGCATAAAATGCTGCCATTGCTTTTCACATTTTTTCCTCCTAGGATAAAAAGTCCTAGTCTGATGGGTTTTCCTCCAAATAGAAATCTTAGTATGATGAATTGTTCTCCTAAGATAGAAAACCTAGTCTGATGAACTTTCTCCTAGGATCAAAATCTTAGTCTGATGAATTGTTCTCCTAAGATAGAAAACCTAGTCTGATGAATTTTTTCCTAGGATCAAAATCTTAGTCTGATGAACTGTTTTCCTAAGATAGAAGACCTAGTCTGATGCACTTTTTTCTAGCATCTAAATCTTAGTCTGATGAATTGTTCTCCTAAGATAGAAGACCTAGTCTTATGAACTTCCTCCTAGGATCAAAATCTTAGTCTGATGAATCTTTCTCCTAAGATAACAAGATAGAAAACCTAGTCTGATGAACTTTCTCCTAGGATCTTAATCTTAGTCTGATGAATCTTTCTCCTAAGATAGAAAACCTAGTCAGATGAACTTTCTCCTAGGATCAAAATCTTAGTCTGATGAATTGTTCTCCTAAGATAGAAGACCTATTCTGATGAACTTTCTCCTAGGATCAAAATCTTAGTCTGATGAATCTTTCTCTTAAGATAGAAAACCTAGTCTGATGAACTTTCTCCTAGGATCTAAATCTTAGTCTGATGAGTTGTTCTCCTAAGATAGAAAACCTAGTCTGATGAATTTTATCCTAGGATCAAAATCTTAGTCTGATGAATTGTTCTCCTAAGATAGAAGACCTAGTCTGATGAACTTTCTCCTAGGATCAAAATCTTAGTCTGATGAATTGTTCTCCTAAGATAGAAAACCTAGTCTGATGAATTTTTTTCTAGGATCAAAATCTTAGTCTGATGAATTGTTCTCCTAAGATAGAAGACCTAATTTGATGAACTTTCTCCTAGGATCAAAATCTTAGTCTAATGAAGCTTTCTCTTAAGATAACAAGATATCAAAAAGACCTAGTCTGATGAAATTTCTCCTAGGATCCAAATTTTAGTCTGATGAATCTTTCTCCTAAGATAGAGAACCTAGTCTGATGAACTTTCTCCTAGGATCTAAATCTTAGTCTGATGAATTTTCTCCTAGGATCTAACTCTTAGTTTGATGAATCTTTCTCCTAAGATAGAAGACCTAGTCTGATAAATTTTCTAGTCAAATGTCCTTGGTTTTACTCACATGAGACGTACATTCCAATCAAGTATTTAGTTTTACTCTCATCATTGCATCAATAGCTTAGGTGATCTACATTTTGCTAACAACTCACAAATCTTCCTAGTGCAAACTGGGGCAGAAAATTTTCTTTGTTTTTTGTCTATTTTGTTGAAGTCAGGAGCCCACCTGGAGAACAGAGGCATTTATTTCAAATTTTAGCAATCAGGAGCCCGCCTGGAGAACAGAGACATTTATTTCAAGTTTTAGCAATCAGGAGCCCGACTCGAGAACAGAGGCATTTATTTCAAGTTTTTAGCAATCAGGAGCCCGCCTGGAGAACAGAGGCATTTATTTTAAGTTTTAGCAATCAGGAGCCCGCCTGGAGAACAGAGGCATTTATTTTAAGTTTTAGCAATCAGGAGCCCGCCTAGAGAACAGAGGCATTTATTTCAAGTTTTTAGCAATCAGGAGCCCACCTGGAGAACAGAGGCATTTATTTTCAAGTTTTAGCAATCAGGAGCCCGCCTGGAGAACAGAGGCATTTATTTCAAGTTTATAGCAATCACGAGCCAGCGTGGAGAATAGAGACATTTATTTTTAGTTTTAGCAATCAGGAGCCCGCCTGGAGAACAGAGGCATTTATTTCAAGTTTTTAGCAATCAGGAGCCCGCCTGGAGAACAGAGGCATTTATTTTCAAGTTCTTAGTAATCAGGAACCCACCTGGAGAACAGAGGCATTTATTTTAAGTTTCAGCAATCAGGAGCCCGCCTTGAGAACATATACATTTATTTTAAATTTTAGCAATCAGAAACCCCCCTGGAGAATAGAGGCATTTATTTCAAGTTTTTAGCAACCAGGAGCCCGCCTGGAGAACAGAGACATTTATTTTAAGTTTTAGCAATCACGAGGCCGCCTGGAGAACAGAGGCATTTATTTCAAGTTTTTAGCAATCAGGAGCCCGCCTGGAGAACAAAGGCGTTTATTTTAAGTTTTAGCAATCAGGAGCCCGCCTGGAGAACAGAGACATTTATTTCAAATTTTAGCAATCAGGAGCCCGCCTGGATAACAGAGGCATTTATTTCAAGTTTTAGCAATCAGGAGCCCTCTTGGAGAATAGAGGCATTTATTTCAAGTTTTAGCAATCAGGAGCCCGCCTGGAGAATAGAGGCATTTATTTCAAGTTTTAGCAATCAGGCGCCCACCTAGAGAACAAGGGAATACATTTCAAGTTTCAGCAATTAAGCGCCCACCTGGAGAACAAGGGAATACATTTCAAGTGTCAGCAATCAGGAGCCCGCCTGGAGAACAGAGGCATATATTTCAAGTTTCAGCATTTAAGCATCAGACCATAGTTCAAGGCATCAACAAGAGAATTACACCGGGAGAATACAAGTTAACAAGGCAACAAGAATCACAAGATCAAGTTTGAAGACATAGATAGGACTTTTGTAATTCATAGATCATAGTTTAGTCTAGCTTCTTTTTATTTTGACACGGTGTAATAAGGGGGTTCGGTAAGCAGCAGCAGCAACAGTGAAACCACAACTTCATGGTAGTCCCAGCTACCAGACCATCCCGATCTACACTGACCTGATTCCTTTTTAGCCAAGGATATGTAGGCAACCTCAGAAGTAGGGTGCGGTCAAACTTTTCAAAAATGCTTCACACGGAGTATTCAAACGGGCAAAAATCGCTCGTATTTGCTCACTTATCTTTGCACGAAAACTCTTCGTATTTCTGGGCAAAGAGGGGCAGCTGTGAGCACATGATTTTTGCCCTATATGAATTACTCTCATAAACTCAAAATAAAATAATTTCTTTTAGTATTTACAATTTTGTGGATTTTTGTGGCATTTTATGCATTTTTATTTGTGCATCTTAATTAATGAAAAACACAAAAAATATATTTGCATTTAGGACCTATTTTCGCATTTTTAGAATTAATTAGTAAATTAGTTGTTTTACGAAAAATATAGAAAAAATAAAAAAAAATATAGTTTAATTTGCATTTTTAACTTTTGACAGTGATTTTGTGTAGTGTTTCTTTTGAATTTGTTTTGTGTTAATTATCATATAGGTTTAATTAGTTTTCAGGGTTAATTCAGTTTTAGAAATTAATTTAGATTTATATTTAGTTTTAAAATTAAAAGAAATTGAAAAAAAAAGAAGAAAAAGAGAAAATGAATTGAAATGGATTGAAATAGAAAAAGAAAAGAACAAAAAAATAGTAGGACCATTTGATTCCTCCACCAGGCCCAGTCCGCACCCCTCAGACCTACCGCCCCAGCCCAAACCCATTCCCCAACCCGGCCTGCCCCACTCATAAATGAAATGACGTCGTTTAGGCCTGTTAAATCTGGACCGTCGAGGTTACAAGATCTAACAGTCCAGAACCCCACACCCATAAATATATAAATGTCTTAATCTTACCCACCCCCACCCCCCACCCCCAAGTACATCTCTCTCACACCCCCTAACCCCTTTCTCAAAGACTACCGTCTGCCGCCTTGAATCGCCGCCGGAAATCGCCTCACGCCGGCGAACGGTTACCAAACGGCCCCAAAATCACACCACAATACCTCCTCGTCATCCTCTTAACAAATCCACCCTTCACTTTCCCCAAATCCTCGTCAAATTTGTCAAATCACCTAAACCCTAGGCGCCGCCTACAGCGGCGCCGCTTCCAAACTTCCTCAAAACGTCAGCCCACACTCCCTTCACTTCCCTACCCCCAAACCCTCAAATATTTTCCTTCAAATCCTTCCCCATCTCCTCTATTTTAAATCTGAGAAGGGTAGAACCCTAGACATCCAAGGCGTCGATTTATGCCCCAATTTTCTTGAATCCAAGAGTCGATTGAAGGCCCAAAATAATGCTTCCGTTTGTTCTTGGCAAAGAACAAGCGTTTAGCATCATTTTGGGACTCGAATCAAAGTCTGGTGACTGCCCAAGCCCTGCATCAGTGAGTTCTCTTTTCTTTCTTTTATTATTTGCATTCTTTGTTTCAAAGTTAGCTTCCTGTTTATTCATTCATCATCGCATTGTCTAGTTTTGTAGTTTTATTATTCGAATCGTGTAGCTTGATATTTCTGCCTGTTATTGAATCTTCTTTGCTGGCTAGTGTTTGATTTTCTTTTTTTATAATGATTCTGTTCATGTTCTTAGACTAACAATAATAGTTTAAACCTGGAATTCATTAGTTAATTTTCAAGAGTTTTGTTTTTGGTTTTAGATGAATGTTTTTTAGAATATGTTAGTTTAGCCATAGTTAGTTAACCAGGGTTAGTAATACAGGGTAAAAGGGGTTAGTTTGGTTAGTAATTTTCAGAGTCAGAAAGGGTAATCTAGCGAATCTAATTTAGGGAATCTTTAGCAACTGAAATTAGAAGCCACTAGAAGCACCTAGAAGGGTGTTTAATTGAAATTTCAGATTCATAGTAGTGTGACTTTGATAACAAGTCAATAAATAAGGGACTTTTAAGCTAAAAAAGGGGACTAAAGTGCAAAATAAACTTGCAAGGGCTGCCCTGGGTATTTGCCTATATAAGGTAGCGTTCTTGCCTTTCAAGGCAAGGAAAAAAGAGCTAAAAAATCCAAAAACAAAGGCTACTCCATTTTACTCTTTTAGAAAGTTTCCTTTAGTAAAGATCATCAGCATTACTTCAGAAAATTCCAAAAAAAAAATATAGACACAGTTTCACTATTTCAGTAATCTCTTTTTCTTCTAATTTACAAAGTTCCTGAAGTGGTTTGAGCTTGGTTTAATTTGGGTTTGAAGATTGGAAGCCAAGTTCTTTGGTTAATTTCTTTATTGGATGAATTTGAAGCCTATTTTTGCTACTGCTGTAGCTGGACTACTATCTTTCGAGCCTTGTTAAAGATTTTCCCTTGTTTATTTGTTGTACCAGATATACCTCTTTTGAATTCTGCCCAATGTAAAGCAAATTTGAAGCATGAAGTGGACAAGGATGAAGTGATGTTGCTTGCATTCTGTTTATGTAGTTGATTGCCCTAATAGTTTGATTCATCATGTAGGCTTAGTCAATTTTTATGATTGAACAACTGAAATCTCTGAATATTGCTTAATTTGGACTTTTGAGATGTCATAAATGTGTTTAGCTTTTGGATCGAATCATTGGTTGTGTTCAATAATATTGGCATGCTTGACTGTCGTTTTAGAGTGATGATTAGTTGTCTGATTATTCTTGGCTTATTGGCACAACACTAAGGAAATTGAGTTTGGGTTATTAGTCATATCCTGTACCTTATGCATCAGACCTTGGCCAGTTGTGCTGTATTTGAGCTTTGTAGGAACTATGGTTGATTTTTGAATGTTAACTGTTTGGGTATTTTGGGCACCAAAAAGGACTAACTGGGAATATGCGTATAGGTTAGGAGCTTTTAATGTTAGCTGATGCATTTGTAAACGGTCTCAGTAGGATAACTTGGTTAATTTGTGGTTGTTCTTTACTGATTTTAACCGTTTTTCTGCAAAGATCAAGTGGCTATTTATTTAAAGGGTGTATGTAATTGACCTTTTCTGTGCGTCTTCAATAGTTGTTAAGGTCGGAATTTGGAAGAATAAAATTTGTAGGTGCTGGACTTTAAAGTTTTGAATTCCATTTGTATGCTAGTGAACATTGATCTCATGGAAGGTTGACTCAACCTGGTGCACGATTTGGGCCTGGAGTTTTACTAGCATGGGTAAGCAATTGTGCTGGGCCCAATTCGCCTATTTGCACAAGTCAACCAACGGTTGATTTTGAAACTTGGCATTGGACATTATTTCCAGGCCCAAGCTGCGGAGCGGCTCATTACTTGAAGTGGCCACAGGTGTGGGTCACCGGGCCCCTTACTGGGCCTGTGATATTTAATTTGAATTTTTAATCCATTCTCGTTCAAATTATTAACACTGGGCTGGTCCATTGAAGATTTTAATACATGAATAGATATAAGCCCAGTGGCGTTTTGTTCAAAATTGTCATTAGGGTAGGCCATACTAGGAAATACAAAATAATTATGTAGTGTGCTAATTTAGATATTAAATTGATTAATATTCGTAGCAAGCTTTTAGGACCGTTAAAAGCACGATTGTGATTGTGTATATGCTTGCGTAACATGATCACAATTCTAAAATCAAGTTGGAGTATGCGTTCGCGCAATAATACGGTTTGGGCCTTCCAAGCTAGGTAGCATATTTGAATTAGGAGGTTTTCCTCTTGTTCAAGTGTAGACCTGAGTTTGAAGCTCGAATTCCGTGAAAAGTTTTGTAATAATAGTAATTAATGATGCTAATTAATTAGGGCCCTCTTAGAGACAATCTTTAATAGAAAATCGTAGTTCTTTTAGGTTGGCCTTTAAAACAAATTGAGGTGCGTCACGCCAAATAAAATCATAAATCGCGTGGCCCTCTTTAATTACTTTATTAAAATATTTAGAATTCGGGACGTTCCATTTAGCGAATTTTCATGGCCTCCCGCAAAGTTAATAACGCGTTAGTCACTTTAGGCGCGTTCTTTAATTTTACCTTCCTAAATTCGGGTGTGCATTTCTTGCGACCCAAATCCAAATCCCAAAATGTTGAATAAAATGTGTCGAGGATCCGGGTGCATTTCATGTGACATGATCCAAAAACATGTTTTAAACAACGTTCAATTTCTTAAAATTCAATTAAAATCGGTTAAAAGGTAAACTGCACATAAGTTTGAACATGTACTAAAATTAAATTTTAGCCAAATATAGCAGTTGAGTGACCGTTCTAGAACCACGGAACTCGGTAATGCCTAACACCTTCTCCTGGGTTAACAAAATTCCTTACCCGGATTTCTGGTTCGCGACTGTTAAATAGAGTCAAACCCTTTCCTCGATTCGGGATTCAAACCGGTGACTTGGGACATCATAAATCTCTCAAGTGGCGACTCTGAATCTTTTAATAAAATAAATCTCGTTTCGATTGTCCTTTAATTGGAAAAGACCCCTTTATTATACTCCCTTCCGGGGGGTGTAGGAAAAAGGAGGTGTAACACACATTACAGACAAGGTAATAGGGGACCATCATCTTCTGGACATCGTAATTCTGGGCAGATATATGCCACTACTCCAGTCTGCCAGAATTGTGGTAGATCATATTTGGGCCAATGTCATGTTCTAACTGGAAAGTGCTTTCAGTGTGGCCAGTTGGGACATCACTTGAGGGATTTCTCTCAGCCTCCGAGAAATTTCAACCAGGCTTCTATTTAGTCAACTGCACCGACTCAGACTACTCGTAATACTTCAGGTGCTACAGGTACAGGAAATAGAGGTCGAGGTGCTAGAGACCGTGCTACTGTGAATCAAGGACAAGTCAATACTGGTAGAGGTAAGGTGAGAGTTTTTGCATTTACTAGACAGGATGCTCAAGCCTCGAATGTAGTGGTTACAGGTATTCTTTTTGTCTGTTCATTTGATGCACTTGCGTTGATTGATCCAGGATCTAATCACTCCTATGTGTCCTCGTATTTTGTTTTGAGATTTAGTAGACAGCCCGAGCTATTGAATGATCCTTTTCTAGTTATTACTCCTGTTAGAGAGTCTTTGTTAGCTGAATACGTGTATCGTGCTAGTCAGATTTGGGTTGAAGGTAGAGATAATCTACCTGACCTTATTGTACTTGATATGATTGACTTTGACATGCTGATGGGAATGGATTAGTTATCTTCTTGCTATGCCGTAGTCGATTGTCATGTAAATATAGTTAAGTTTGAGATACCAAATGAACTCAGTTTTATTCTAAGAGGGAGTCAAGTGCTAGAGACTTGCAAAATTCTATCTTTTATAAAGGCTCAATGACTTCTGAAGAAAGGTTGCTTAGGTCTCTTAGCTATTGTAAATGATACAAGAAAGGAAACAGTTAGTATAGAGAATGTACCAGTAGTGAGAGAATTTTCTGATGTATTTCCTGAGGATTTACCAGGATTGCCTCCAATACGAGAAATAGACTTTGGAATTGATTTTCTACCTGACACACAGCCCATATCGATACCCCCATATCGAATGGCACCAGCAGAGTTGAGGGAGCTAAAGCAACCGTTACAAGATTTGTTAGATTAGTGTTTTATTAGACCTAGTGCATCACTATGGGGTGCACCAGTACTATTCGTAAAAAAGAAAGACAGATCCCTGAGATTGTGGATTGACTACAGGCAGTTGAACAAGATAACAATAAGAAATAAATTTCATTTGCCTCGTATAGATGAGATGTTTGATCAGCTAAAAGGAGCTGCCTGTCACACCTCCCCTTTTCACTTACACCCGTGAAGGCGTAGAGGTGTTTTTTCAATTAAAAGACAATCGGAACGGGATTTTATGGTTAAGATTTCAGAGTCACCACTTGGGAGATTAATGGTGTCCCAAGTCACTGGTTGAATCCTGAACCGAGGAAATTATGACTTTGTTAACAGTCTGCAAACCAGAAATCCTAGTAAGGAATTCTGTTAACCCGGGAGAAGGTGTTAGGCATTCCCGGGTTCCGTGGTTCTAGCATGGTCGCTCAACTATTGTATTTGGTTTTATCTGATTTTAAAACATGTTCTAACTTATGTGCCTTTTATTAGCAACCCGATTTTATTTTTTTTATAAGAATTGCAACGTCGTGAAAATGCATCGCGAACCACGTCGTATCAGTGAACACGTGATTGTCAACACATTTCGACTTCGTTGAGATTTGGATTTGGGTCACATAAATGTGCACCCATATTTAGGAAGGTAATATTATTAAAATACGCGCCTAAAGCAACTACGCGTTTATTATCTTTAGGGAAGACCATGAAATTCGCTAAACGGTCCTCCCGAGTTTCTAAGTATTTTTTTCTATAAGCATTTATCGAGGGCCCCGCAATTTGTTTGTTTTGTTTAGCGAGGCTCATCTCGTTTTATTTTAAAGGCAAACCTAAAAGTGACTATGATTCTCTAATTTATTTTGTCTCTAATAATAAAAGAAAAGTCCTAGTTTTACATTGTTTAAGAATCATTGTAATTGGGTCCAGGAACTCACATGAAATCAGACCCTTAAATCACTTGGGCCTTGAGTGTAACCCATATAAAAGACCGTTAATCAAGTAGGCCAAGGGGCAGGCCATTCGTGGGCCTGGGCTGAAGAGTGTTTCAACTAAAAGCTGCAGGCGGCTGTTTGGGCTTAGCAGTCGAGCCTAGCAAGATAGGTTCTCATGTCAACTAAGCCAACTTACAGACGTTTTGAAGTTCAAATCATTTTGGTTATGAAAATTAAATCTCACATGCATGTGCAGCCCAGATAATTACTAACCATAACTCAATTCAACAATGTTGTTTATTACTCCAGCTATTTACGTGTTTCTCTGATTTTATATTGAAGCCTTAGATGCTTACTTTTGAAAATTGAAGTCTCAATCATGGAATCAAAATTCACTACAATATATAGAGTGACTAACAAGCTGATTTTACACGTATTTAGCTACTCACAATTCCAGTCATATACACTCTACCTAATTTAACCTATGAATGCGTGCGATACAGAAGCAATAGAACAATCAATTGCTATTTCATCTAACAACTAACCTGAAATTAATTTCAATTTAGCAATGACAGTCACTCAAATAACAAACGACACTTATAGTCAATCAATTAACAGTCTAAGCAGTCCTGTTACAGTCCAATTAATTACATTCAAATCAAAATTAAGCCATAAATCTAACCTATAATCAACTATCATTACGTCATGATCTAATTTGAACTAGTTTAACAGTCCACAGTGCAGAACAGACCTATTATATTATAACAATCCAATAAAAATCATAAAAAAAAACAAAAAAAATAAAGTCCAAACTGAACTATAAAAGTCCTAATTATACATCCATATGTCAATTGTTCGAACCAATAACAGTCTAGTCTACTAACAACAATTATCAAGCTAAATGATCAACTATTTAACAAAATATCAAACAGCCTTCAAAGCCCACATATCTTACACTAATTTCATGACGACTTTAATTGAATTTCATGTTCAACAGTGAAGTTACATCATCATAGGTTGGAAATATGTACCTGGAGAATAGAATATAAGCAAATGAGGATTTGTAGCAAGGGAAAAATCAGAGAATCAGCACAGCAGATCAAGCAGTAGCAAATGAGGATTTCCAATAGCAAAGCACAGTAAATTCAGGCCAGGAATAGATCAATGATCCAAATATCAACTAGAATTGAGGGATTGAACACCACAGCACCAAAATTGACCCAAAATGACTTGTTTGGACTCCAAACTCATTCAAAATCAAGGCAGAGCTACTTTTGTATTTCAACTATCAAAAATTAAGCTAAGCAATGCAAGCCAACCACTAAATTCGAAATTAACCTAAATGATTGAGTAACAGTATATGNTAGATATGGAAATTAGAGAGAGCTTTTGGGGAGAATTTTTGAGGCTGAAAAACTTGCAAATGAAGGCATGTCAATGCCATTTTATAGGCAAAACTAGGGTGCAACTTCAGATTCAAATTTTTACATATTAGTCCCTTTATTTTCTAACTTGTGACACAAGTTAGTACCTCACAATTACTGAAAATCTACCTTTGACCCTATTCTAGAAAATTCTAAAGAATTGTATTCCCACTTACAGTATTCTATCCTACTATCAAATACCCAAAATACCCCTGAAACACCATGAACTTTCTAACCTTATTTCAATTAACATCCAACCCTCGACTAACCATGTTTAGACAATTAATCAGCAATTTAAACATCTAACATCATAATCAAATTCAAGTCCTAGTCCAAACTAACTAATGAATTTCAAGTTACCAACTACTATTATCTATTAGCAATCAACAAGCACAGAATCAATATCAAAAGAAGAATTGCTATTGGTAAATACAAGAAAAGCCAGACAGGTGGAAATATTAATCACTAATCAAAATTTCAGACCTAACTATGGAATAATAATAGAAATATGCTTAGACTAATTTTACTAACAGAAAAATCAAACATAACAAGAATTAAAAAGAAAATCTCGAACACATCATCACAGAGTAAAACTGCTTCAATTATTGATTAAAAAGTGCAAACAAAGCCTAAGTTGATTACTAGTGAAGAAAAGAAAATTAAAAGAAAACTCACTTATGGAGCTCTATGATTCTACCGCTACTGTGATTTGAAATTCGAGCACCTTGGGTGAAATTTGACGGCCCTTGATGATAGATTAGGAACGAAGGGAACAAGGAAAGTATGTGGTGTGAGTTTAGCGGAGTTTGGGGAACTTAAGGTTTCACCGGAAAACTTCAATTTGAAATTCGAGTGATTCCAGCCAGATTTAAGGGATGAGGGCTTGGGGGTTCGATAAAGGAGGTTATGGCGATCCTACCGTGTTAATTTGAGGGTGAACGGAGCAGGTTGAGTCATGGCCGGAAAAATTAAATTTGATATTGGAACGATTTGGCCATGATTTGAAGGAAACTACTTGGATATTCGGAATGAGGGAAAAGAGAGGATCATGGGGGTGTCATTTTGGGGTGAATTGGAGTGACCTGCGTTCGCCGGCCTCAAACCTGGTGGGATTTGAGGGAAACAGAGCTCAGAATCAAGAAGAGGAGGGAGAGGTGCTTGAGTGGTGTAAATTTGAGAGGATTTGGACGCCGGCCGCCGCCGTGAGGCGATTTCCAGCGGCGGAGCCGGCGGAAGGGAGAAGGTACGAGGAAGGGAATTATGTCTATGGTTTCTGTTAAGTTTTGAGACATTTTTATTTAATGCCTACAACTTAATCGCGACCGTTGGATGATAACAGATGAGTGGCCAAGATTAGTTGAGGTTTAATTATCTCAAAACGACGTCATTTTTTACTTAAAGGGGGCAGGCCGGGTTTTGGGTCGTTTGGGCTTGGACCAGGGTAATTTTTGTTTTGGGTTCAGCCATTTGGCCCAAATTCAGGTCTTTTAAGATCAGCCCCCCTTTTCCATTTGTTTTCTTTTTTTTTCATTTGTATTTTATTTATTTTTCATTTCATTTTGTATTTATATTTTTCTAATTTTATTAAAATATAAAATTTAAAATAGAGACCTAATTTATTTCCAAAATAAAACTAATTAATTCCTAAAAATTGTTTAAAATCTATTTTGTGACAAATTCAATAATTAACAATTAAAAATTCAAACTTGGACTATTTTTGTTATTTTCTTTATATGAGAACAATTTTAACTACTAATTGACACTGAAATATGAAATTAAACCTAAATGCCAATGTATTTTTGTATTTTTCTATATGAATTAAAATGCACAAATAAAATGCAACGATTACCAAAAATGCCACAAAATTCACAAAAATTGTAAAATAATAAAGAAGTTGTTTTGTTTGAATTTTGGGAACTATTTGCTCAGGGCAAAAATCATGTGCTTACAGCTGCCCCTCTTTGCCCGGAAACACGAAGAGTTTTCGTGCAAAGACAAGTGAGCGAAAATGAGCGATTTTTGCCCGTTCGCATATTCCGTGTGAAGCATTATTTGAAAGAGCTGACCGCAACCTGCTTTAGAGGCTGCCTACATATCCTGGGCTAAACAGAAATTAGGTCAGTGTAGTTCGGGAGTGTCTGGTAGCTGGGACTACCAGGAACTGTGATTACACTGCTGTTGCTGCTGCTACTGCTCGCTGACCTCCTTATTACACCGTGGTAAAACAAAAGAAGCTAGCCTAAGCTATGATCTATGAGTTACAAAAGATCCTATCTATGCCTTCAAACTTTCTCTTGTGTTGCCTTGAACTTGTATCTTGTATTCTTCCGATAGGATTCTTGTTGTTGCCTTGAATTGTGATTGGCGACATTTTGCCATTCCTCCGAACGATGCTTGATTGTTGCAATTTGAAATATGTGCCTCTATTCTTCAGGCGGGCTCTTGGTTGCTGATGCTTGAGAAGTATTTCCTTGTTCTCCAGGTGGGCTCCTGATGGCGACGCTTGAAAAGTATTCCCTTGTTTTCCAGGTGGGCTCCTGATGGCGATGCTTGAGAATTATTCCCTTGTTCTCCAGGTAGGCTCCTGATGGCGATTCTTAAAGAGTATTCCCTTGTTTTCCAGGTGGGCTCCTGACTGCAACAGAATAGACATCCAAAGAAAATTCTTCTACCCCAGTTTGTTGGTTGGGCACATCATGTTATCAGTTATTAAAAGGCTAAAATTTGAATTGTACTTCCCTTGTTTTCCAGGTGGGCGCCTGACTGCTAAACTTGAAACGTATTCCCTTGTTCTCCAGGTAGGCTCCTGATTGCTGACTTTGAAATGTATTCCCTTGTTCTCCAGGTGGGTTCCTGATTGCTGAATTTGAAAAGTATTCCCTTGTTCTCCAGGTGGGCTCCTAATTGCTGAAATTTGAAAAGTATTCCCTTGTTCTCCAGTGGGCTCCTGATTGCTGAAATTTGCAAAGTGTTCCCTTGTTCTCCAGGTGGGCTCCTGATTGCAACAAAACAGACAAAACAAAGAAAATTTTCTGCCCCAGTTTGATGACTGCTTGGGTCCTGCATTTTCTTACGGATGGTTTCTCCGAAGCAAACGAAACTTCTGCCCCTGTTTCAAAAAAAAAAAAATCTTGTCAGTTTAAAATGTGGTTAGCTGCTGGCATTCTTGTTGGGTATATTCCTTCTTCCAGCTTTGCTCCAACTTGTTTCCCTGGACTTGCTTTGAAACACCTCGACTTCCTGACTGACTTTTAACCCTCTGACTTTGATGACCCAAATATTCTATCCCGTATTGTTGTTTTGTGTTTCTGACCCTTCTTGTGAAACTTTGCTTCTCCCTTACAGTTATCTGATTATCCTACTGATGGGATTTCCATTGGTCCTTCATGACTTACTTTCTTTTGATATGTTCCAACCTTGTTGTGCCATATAACTGGGAAGCTGGTAGTTAGCCTTGACATTCTTCTTTTGTTTTTGAACAAAACTGACACTGAAACATCTTATAGACAGACCTTAAGAGAATGAAATGCAATGACCTCGAAGGTTAAGGATAGAAAGACTCTGAAAACGAATGATTTGTAATGAAGAGAAAAAGGTAGGACTTATCTGAGTGGAACGCTGGTACCATTGATCGTGCCATGCATTTTGGATTAACCAGCCTAGTCTGTTCAACCAATCAACTTTCAATTGCCATATTTGTTGTTCCATACTTTCCTAACCCAACTTTCAACAAAACCCAAACCTTGCTCGTCTTGCCATGTTTCAAGCATCTTTCAACCACAGACTTGTTTCATTTGCCCATCTCAAAACTCACCTTCGCCTTACGGTGCCTGTGAGGGTTTTCACCAATAAGACTCTCTCATTTCAATTTCTCTCAGCTCACGACTCCTTATGGTGCCCGTGAGGGTTTTCACCAATAAGACTCTCTCATTTTTTGATTTCTCTCAGTTCACGTCGCCTTAAGGTGCCCGTGAGGGTTTTCACCAATAAGACTCTCTCATTTTCATCATTTTCCTTTCTCTCCTGATATCAGAGTGTTGCCCCCAACATGAATCACTTTACCTGCTTGCATTAGCATTTCTTGAAGATTGATCGGAAGGTCTTTCTTTGGACCATAATGTGGCTTTTGGATAGGGTTTAGAAAGAAGGGTATAGAGGCTCAAAATAATTCAGCACAGGTTCAAAATTACAACTTTCGGAATCAGACTTCTCACAACAAACACAACTTCTGCCCCGGTTTCTTTCTTGGGGATTTTTGGACTTTTATTTTGTTGTGACTGAACCTCAAGGAGAGGCTGCCTACGTACCCTTTCGGGATCAAGTCAAACGTAGTTCAGGTCATAAAATTACTTCGTTGTTGCGATCTTTCCTTTTTCCACTTTTCCTTTTCTTTTCATTTCTTTTCTTTTCCTTTTCTTTTCTTTCTCTTCAAGTCAAATGTAGTTCAGGTCATAAAATTACTTCGTTGTTGCGATCTTTCCTT
>MU689902.1:14909-27877 GCA_026770625.1 Nicotiana glauca
ACTCGGGGCTAAACTTAAAGAACCGGCCTGCCACGGTCCTAAAAGACCATATGAGCCCGGCTCACCAGGACCGGCCCACCAGGCCCGCCAGGCACGCGGTCCCGGTCCGGGCCCGGTCCAGGACCGGCCCACCATACAGCCCTACCTGGAGGTGTTTAAAACATGCATTTTGATAAGTTGAGATGTTCAAATGGGAAAGTTGAACGTGACGCCCCAAACGAATTTTACATCGACAAAATACGAAAGAGATGTGGGGTATATAAATAAATAAGCATTAGCCCCGAGTGACCCGTTTTAAAATCGTACGGGCCTAGGCCAAAAAGCGGACAATATCACTACTAGGTTGGGCTGTTACATATAGTATCAAAGCCACTCCGCCTGCAACTTTGAACGATGGTGGGGCAAACCTAAGCAAGAACGTTGAGTCCGTAAGCAGGGAGGGGGAAGTTTTATGTGACACTCAAGGTGAATTCCACGTTAACAAAACACGGGAAATATGTTGGATAGATAAGTAAACAAGTCTTACACCTTTATTTACCGAAATGAAAAATTGATGCAAGTTTAAGTGACTATGCGGTCATTAAATTTGCCATCATAAAATCATTGAATAAACTGTGAAAAATATATTGTAATTATGACTTCGATCAGATCTTAAGATTGCACGTTCAATAATTATGTAATATTGAACAATATCCAAGCACCAAGATTAGGATTACATCTAATTGAACACAAACACAGTCCCACAAAGTTCCAAATGATAATTGACTAAGAAAGTTGATTGCTGTAATCAATTCAGTCAAACAACCAACTGATCCTCGCAAAGCCAGTTGGAGATAAAAACAAAACTTTTTTTTTTTTTTTGAAAACATTTATTTTGGTTTCTTATACTGCTAAAAACATCGTACACCACCTTTTTTCCCAAACTCATTGCCCTCAATATAGGGAAGCAGGGGTCTTTCCTCTTGCCTTGTTACGAGAATAATATTTATTTTCAGTCCACTTAGATGACAGTGTGATATGGTTCAGCCCAAGGGTATTCTTTTTGTTCAGAGGGCTAAGCTTTTCGGTCTTTCTTTAATCTTGATCAATTTAAGTTGATCAAAGGTTCTTTCGAGACCGATTCCCTAAATTTTCTTTAAAACAAACTATATGACGTGGCAGTTCCTTGTACAAGGAAATATATCAAATTCATAAACCTCACGTGTATATGGCATTATTACGTTATATATTAGTAGAAAAATGTAGGATCATAAGAAGTAACTGAAATTAGAGCATCGCAATGCACACGCTTTTATATTAACTCTCGACCGCTTTATATTAAATGAAAACAGAAATTAATTAAGAACATCTCCACCAGACAGACTTCCTTTATTTTCCACCTTTTTCTACGCTTTATTCCATATTCTCACCACCCATTCTCAACATCCTTCATTAGCTACCCAAAAAAAAAAAAAAAATCAGAAATAATTAGAAGAAATAAATATTACTAAGAAAGAACATACCCTGATCAGATTTCAAGGGTTGCTTCTTTTTCAACCCTTAGAGATCTGATCTTTCATATAATTATTCATCAATTTTTTTTCCTATCCATAAAAAAAAAAAAAGAAACAAAAAAATGGTTCGTGTAAGCAATTTCTTAATCTCATTTGTTAACTTGTTAACCTTTGTTCTTGCTATATTGGCTATAGCAATTGGCATTTGGGCTAAAGCAGAAGAAAGTAAAAGCCTTTGCCAAAAAGCAATTTACATGCCTTTTTTAATATTTGGGGCATCACTTCTCGTACTTTCTTTAATGGGATTAGTGGGATCTTGTTGTAGAGCCTCATTTTTCCTATGGATATATTTGTTTTTTCTGTTTTTATTCATTGTGGGAATGATTTGTTTCTCGGTTTTCACTATTTTGGTTACAAATAAGAACGTCGGCAAGGCTTTATCTGGAAAGGGAGATAATGAAGCCAAATTTGGAGATTGGCAACATTGGTTGGAGAAGCATGTTGTTAATGAAAAACATTGGGGTGATATTAAGAGTTGTATGGCTACTTTCAAATATTGTCAAATGATTCCACGTGGCAAATCTGCTGATTTTTACAAATATAGCCTCCCCGTTACTCAGGTTTCATTTATTTTTATTTTTATTTTTATTTTTTGTCTTTACCCTTTCATTAGTTTTCTTTGCAAGTTCTTTTAGATTTTTGCATGCGGGTTTCCTATTGTTGTGGTGCGAACAAAGTTTCATAGTAGTAACCGAAAAGATTGGGAGCCTACATATAAGGTGTAGGAATCTCTTAATGGTGTGATGCCTTTTGGGAAAAATCGTGCGAACTTGGCTCAAAATGGACAATATTACACTATGTTAAGAGTATCTTTTCCCCGTTTTAGCATATATATATATATATATATATCTTGGTTTATGCTTTGGTGCACTTTTTCTCTAGATTCGTTTAATACAATGTTGCGTCCTGTAAGTAGAAGCGTAGCAGAATTTTCACTAATGGGAGTCAAAATATATAAAAGTAAACTCATAGAGAAGTTAAGGGGTGTCAATATATATTATACATATATATATAAATAAATAAATTTATCTAGTTATACAATATAATTTTTCGACTTAATTGAGACATTTTCAATATATGTGACTTCACCGCTGCATGCATGGTTCACATAGAGCTTCTATGGATGGAATGATTATACGTATTAATTTCATTTTAGATGAAATAACGCTTGCTCAAATATATTGAGGAGACTAAACCTATAGTGGTCAATTTGCAAGCTTACATTGAATAGTCAATCAATTCGACCGTTGCTCATTATTTGCAGACAATAAATTGCCTGAGAAACTAGAAGAAATTAACAACAACAAAAATTAGTTAAGTCACCTTGTTCAGGGAAAGCGATTACATGGAGTATCTAGTTTATCTCAAGATTTAAATGGCGTGTTTATTGCTGCTTCATGCATGGACAGCAGGTATGCCAATGTTCTGATGAGTCTCACACGAAGTCACAATTTTCACCAGCTAATATGAAGAGGGGAGGTCATAAGCGTCTGTACCATAAAATCGATTTTCGACGGAATGAAAAAGACATATATGATAGAATCGTAATAAGCTTTTACTTCTTCCGATAAAGTACGCAATAGATTTGATTTAAATAGACTTTGAGCCTCAAGGGCCAAAAGCTTTTACTCCCTCCGGTTCACAATAAGTGTCCAATTATCTTTTAACACGCCCATTAAGAAAATACTAAAATTTTATACAAAAAATATTTACTATGACTAAACTACCCCTAATTAAACATTTAATGTGAATAGTAAAAAAACTTTTTAGGGATATGACATAGGGGTTATTTTGTAAAAACAAATTGAATTCTTTCTTGATTAAATAACTAGACACTTATTTTTAACCAAAATGAAAAAGCAAATTGGACACTAATTGTGAACCGGAGGGAGTAGTTGTCAGTTGTCACATTGAGTTCTACTTGCTCCGTTCATTTTTACTTGTCTACTATACTAATAGTAATATATTTTTACTTTTATTTGTTTACTATATTAAATCAAGAGAAAGATAGACTTTTTTCTTTTTTCTGTTTTACTCTTATCATTAATTACTCATTCCTCAAATCATTTTCAAAGACTTTTAAAAATACTATCATTACTAGTAAAATCGTAAAATATATACTTCATTTATTTTTATTTTTTTATGGTGCAGTCGAGTTGTTGTAAACCGCCAACTTACTGCGGCTTTGAATTCCACAATGCAACCCATTGGACAATGCCAAAAGCAGGACCAGCCGTGCCAGACAGTGACTGCAAAACTTGGAGCAATGTTCAAAATGAGCTCTGTTTCAATTGCCAATCATGCAAATCATCATTCCTTGAATCTATCCAGAAAAATTGGAACAAATTTGCACTCATCAACTTTTGTATTTTCGTTTTTATCATCATCATTTATTCTGTTGGTTGTTGTGCTCTAAGGAACAACAGATCAAAGGGATACTACAAACCGTACCCTTAAAAGTGATTTATTTGGTAAGAAGGAGCTTATTTGGTTCGGTTAACTGCGACATTAATACTGCATTTTTGTTTGTGAATGACTTGACTTTGTACAACAATCTGTAAATTCCAATTTGTATGGATTTGTTAAATTTTAGGAATTTTATACAATCTCCTCTTTTGTATTGACACCAAGTCTTCGCAGCAAATAAATATTTCCTGAATAGGATACCTATACTAGGTTTTTGGCGTTTTACTATTAGACGTCTTCTTAATTTAGCTTAAGTTTAACTTATATCAAACCTCTTTCCTCATTTGTTTGCACTTAATGGAGGCCTAAATCTTAATCATCCATATCTCAAATATTAATGCGTTTGTTTTTAAAGTCTGAATCTTTATCATTCAGATCTTAATCATTAAGAGGTCGTTTGGTTTGAATACGGCTTATACCGGGATAATTTATACTGATATAAGTTATGTCGGGATAAGTTATGCTGGGATTAGTTATACTGAGATTGTTTTTTATCCATTGTTTGGTATATTGTATTAAATATGACAATTGCATAATTTGTAAGAAGAATGTATAAGTTAAACCGATGCTAATTGCCCCACCCTCTATAAGGTATAAGTTATCCCGGTGTTAATTTTAATCCTGGGATAATTTATACCTGGTCTGCTAACCAAACGAAGTATTAAGGTGGTATTAAATTTTTATACGAGCATTATACCTTCTTATACCCTTATACCAAATGACCCCTAAGTGTGTTTGTTTTTTTTACTTCACAACCACTTAATGAGTCAGAGTAGGTCTGTATGATTAAGATTTATAACAACGACTTAATTTCATTAAGATGCTGTCATCCACATTCATTACTAACTGCCGCCACCGCCAACTATTATCAACAACCACCACCACCACTATTATCAACCATAGTCGCCACCAGCCACCATTATCAACTACAACCACCATCCTCAACTATAGCCGCCACTGTAGAAATATTTAGTCCTAGTAGTAGTAATACATTGTGTATATATAGAAGTACATTAGTTGTAACCATAGTTAGTTAGTTAGACACAAGTTAATATTGGGTTAAGTTAGTGAATTAGGAAATAATATAAATTGTACATTTTAATTTCTTTTGTTAAATAAGAAAATATCAGAGAGACAGTTTCTCTCACAACCGACATTCTCTCTCTTTAGCTCTTTATCTCCAGCTCTCATTCTTCTCTCAACATTGTATCATAGCTTCCGATCAGTGGTGACCGAGTTGGTAAATGAGCATTTAAGAGTGATCTGTCAAGCAATTGGTTGAATCCATTGAAGACCGGTAGCAAACAAACCTTAATTTTCCGCCATTGTTGGATTTGGGAGATTACTTCATCTGCGGGTCAAAATCATCAATTTTTGATGAGTTCTAGGTTAATTAGAGCAGTAATTTTACTTCTCTTATTGATTCCTAAAGATTCTTGTAAAAATGTCGAGCACAAGTGACAAAACATCAACGCCGGTGACGATACCAACAGTGGACCACATAGAGCGATTTACTGATATTCATCCAAGGAATCCTTTATTCCTCCACCCCGTCCGACTCTCTAGGTTGTATTCCCATTCCTCAACAGCTAATTGGAATTGAAAATTACACTGCGTGGAGTGACTCTATGAAAGTTGCACTTCTAGCAAAGAACAAGTTAGGTTTTATTGATGGTAGCTCTAAAAGGGAAGATTATAGAGGAGATTTAGTTCATGAGTTGGACAGGTGTAATGCCTTTGTCTTGTCGTGGATCACAAATTCAGTTCCGAAAGAATTAGCTATTGTATTGATGTACTCATCTAATGCTTATAAAGTCTGGGTGGATTTAAAAAAATATTTTGATATGAGGAATCTTACTAGAATATATCAACTACATAGAGAGATTTATACAATGGTCTAGGATACTTCGTCTGTTTTTGAGTATTTTTCAAAATTGAGAAATGTTTGGGATGAATATCTGTCTCTAGTTCCTCTTCTGGGAAGTGATAAGACCTATACAAATCACATAGAGCAACAGAAGCTGATGCAATTTCTGATGGGGCTAAATGAGACTTACTCATAGTCTCGTAGTTAAATTTTGATGACGGTTTCCGGTCCTTCCCTAAATCAAGCTTATAATATGATCATGCAAGATGAAAGCCAGAGAATGCAATCAAATATGATAAATCAGTGTGTTCAACCTCTCCAACAACTGAATTTGACTGGCTCTACCATTTTTTCCTCTGTACAGGGTATAGGTTCAAAAAGGCAAATACACTCTACTGTGATTACTATCATATGAGAGGCCACAACAGCGAGAATTACTATAAGCTGGTTGGACACCCTGCTAATTCTAAAAATACTAAGAGAAGGACTTCTGATAGATTTCAACAAACTGGCAATGGCAACAAGGCTCCTATGATGAATAATGCAAATTATGATAACAACTATGTTGCTCCTAACTACAATGCACATCATGCTGATAATTGCACCACACCTGCTCATGGAATGACTACGCTTGTATTTACCCCAGAGCAATACCAATAGATTTTGCAGCTGATCAATAAGACACCCCCATTACAAGAGACAAACATCAATATGACATGTATGCCCTCTTGCTCTAATAGTTTTGCAATTGTATACTGTGATACTACTCTTTGGGTGATAGATACAGGGGCAACAAATCACATAATTTCTAGCCTAAATCATCTGCTCAACCCAGAACTAATACCTCCAAACTGTAGCCAAGTTCACTTACCAAATGGTCAAACTACTTCTGCTATGCACATTGGTTCAGTGTCTTTGTTTGACAATATAATGACTAATGTGCTATATGTACCTTTTTTCATTTATAATCTCTTGTCCATTTCAAAACTAACTAAACAACTACAATGTTGTGTTGGTCTTTATCCTGATTTTTGTATCTTCCAGGACCTCTATACTGGAAAGGTGAGGGGGATTGGTAAGGAGAAGGATGGTTTATACTTACTTCAACCTGCCAAGAGGCCTTCACCAGTTCAAGTTTCTACACCTTCAACTTCACTTGTTCCTTCACATTACTGCTTATCCTCTACTTAGTTTGATCACTTCTCTATATGGCATCAAAGTCTTGGTCATGCACCAGCTGTTGTCCTCCAGAAAATCCTGTTGCTGAATGGTCATCTATCCAATCAAGCATATATATCTTGTAATGTTTGTCCTTTAGCAAGGCAAACTAGATTTCCTTTCCTACTGGTGTGTCAAAAATTGTATCCCCTTTTGAACTTGTAGAGATGAATATATGGGATCCATATAAACAATGTACCTATAATGGTTTCACATTTTTCCTTACTATTGTTGATGACTATTCTAGATGGACTTGGGTCTATTTGATGAGACATAAATGTGATGCTATTCTTTTGATCAAGAACTTCTTTGCCTTGATTAAAAGTCAATTCTCTGCCTCTATTAAAATTGTTAGATCTGATAATGGCCTTGAATTCTTTAATTCTCACTGTAATCTCTTTAACTCCTTTGGGGTAATTCATCAAAGCTCTTGTGTAAGCACTCCACAATAAAATGGGGTCGCTGAAAGAAAGGATACGCATTTGCTTGAAATGGCAAGAGCTTTTATATTCCAAGCCTATGCTTCATTAAAGTTCTGGGGTGAGTGTGTACTCACATCAGCCTTCCTTATAAATAGACTACCCTCTCCATCTCTTTCAGGGAAGTCACCCTATGAGTTATTCCATGGCATACCACCTCCATTCACCTACCTGAAGGTATTTGGTTGCTTGTGTTATACCACCAAGCCTAATTTTCCTGATAAATCCTCTTCCAAAGTCATCCCAGCAGTTTTCATGGGTTATTCAGAAACTCAAAAAGGGTACAAACTATATAACATTGCGACAGGCACCCTCTTTATGAATAGGGATGTCACCTTTAGGGATTTAGTGTTTCCCTTCAAACATCTTAAATCCACTTTTCTTGAACCACATGCATGCCCTTCTATGTCATCTGTTTCACCCTCCTCAGTGGATGATGTCTTTCCTACTGCAGGATATAGTCCTGCTCCTAGTGATAAGGTCATTTCTCCACCCTCAACCAGTGAATCCCTACCTTCTTCTGCCATTTCTCATCCCTCGTATACCTTGATTTATCCTCTGTCTTCCTTGTCATCCCCTTCTGTACCTCCCATTGATCCTTCCCTTCCTTTGAGAAAATCCACTAGGATATCCAAACCTCCTCTGTGGTTAACAGACTATGTTCACTCTTCTTCCACTACTCCATACACTTTATCAAACTCCTTATCCTATTCCTCTATCTCCCTTTCTTATCATACTTATCTAGCAATCTTCTTTGCTATTTTTAAACCTACTTCATTTGCCCAAGTTGTCCAAGATCCTAACTGGATTCAGGATATGAAATTAGAAATTGCTTCCCTTACTGATAATCATACCTGAATGTAGTTGATCTACCTACAGGTAAGACATATATTGGGTGCAAATGGGTGGACAAGGTGAAGTACAAAGTTGATGGCAGTGTAGAAATGTATAAATCTAGATTAGTGGCCAAGGGTTTCACCCAACAAGAGGGATTAGGTTGTCATGACACCTTCTCCCCAATGGTCAAAATGGTCACTGTCAGGTGTGTTGTTTCTCTAGCTGCTCAATTTGATTGGCCTCTCTACCAAATGGACTTCTTCCAGGGGGACTTATTTGAAGAGGTCTATATGTCTCTACCTCAAGGATGTGATAGCTATGGGGAGAACAAAGTGTGCAGGCTCCTCAAATCCTTAGTATGGGTTTAAACAAGCTAGCAGGCAATGGAATCTTAAACTTGCTATAGCTTTAGTGCAATCAGGTTTCACACAAAGTAAGCTGGACTATTTCTTGTTCACAAAAGGCCAAGATGCTAATCTTGTGATCACTCTAGTATATGTGGACGACTTGTTAATCACTGGCAATGACAACAAACTGATAGAAGAAGCTAAGAACATTCTAAACAGCAACTTTAAAATGAAAGACTTAGGGAAATTGAGATATTTTTTGAGAATTGAATTTGCAAAATCATCTAAGGTTATACTTATGAATCATAGAAAGTATGCTCCATAGTTTATCTCAGAATGTGTCCTAGGGGGAGAAAATCCACTTGCAACACCTTTAGAACAAAATCAGAAGTTCACCAGCCTTGAATATGACAAGTTGTTTGAATCTGATAAAGATACAAGTCCAGAATTAGAAGATAGAAACCATATCAAAGATTGTTGGGAAGGTTGCTATATCTGGCTATCACTAGGCCAGATATTTCTTTTGTAGCCCAAATATTGAGTCAATACATGCATTCTCCAACATAGTTGCATTATGAAGCAGCTTTAAGGGTGGTTAGATATATAAAAGACCAATCAAGATTGGGGTTACTGATGAGTAACAGAAAATGTGGAAGGATCGCTGCCTTTTGTGATGCAGACTGGGCATCATGTGTGGTGTCCAGGAAGTCCGTGATAGGGTATTATATTAAGCTGGAGGATTCACTAATCTCCTGGAAATTAAAAAAATAGAGTACAGTCTCAAGGAGCTCAGCTGAAGCTGAGTACAGAAGTATGGCAACTGCAGTGGCAGAACTTGTTTGGCTACAAGGACTGTTGCAGGAATTAGGCACGAAGATTGAACTGCCCATGGAGTTATTTTGTGATAGAAAGGTAGGATTGCAGATATCTTCAAATCCTATGTATCATGAATGCACAAAACACATAGAGATAGATTGCCATTTTCTACGAGAAAGAATACAAAGTGGATAGATCAAGACAGAACATGTATGTAGCAAAAACCAGGTGGCAGGAATATTAACTAAAGGCCTTGGGAAGCAGTTACACAATGATATGGTATGCAAGTTGGGGATGATCAATGTATTTCATCAGCCAACTTGAGGGGGAGTGTAGAAATATTAAGTCCTAGTAGTAGTAATACATTATATATATATATATATATATATAGAAGTACATTAGTTATAACTATAGTTAGTTAGTTAGTTAGTTAAGCACACGTTAGTATAGGCTTAACTTAGTGAGTTAGGAAATAATATAAATTGTACATTTTCATTTCTTTTGTTAAACAAGAAAATATCAGAGAGATAGTTGTTCTCACAACCGACATTCTCTCCCTTTAGCTCTCCTTCATCTCCAGCTCTCATTCTTTTCTCAACAACCGCCACTACCATCAACCCCACTACCATTATCTTCAACCATAACCACACCCTTACCCGCCTCAACTATCACCACCAACCATCCCATCACCATCAATAACCATAGCCGGCACCGCCCACCATTATAAACTGCCACCACCTATCATCACCTTTCTCAATCACAACCACAATCACCACCACCGTCACCCACCATTATTAACTTTCACCATCCACCACCACCATCCTCAATCATAATCTCTATCGCTACCAATCACCGCTAACTACTACCTAGAACCACCACCATGCACCAAAATTACCACCAACCACCGGTTGTAGTCGGCACTCACAAGCACCTTCATAAAAGATAAGATTAATCAGTATTTTATTTGAATTTATGTTTGTTAATTTTTAAATAAAGATAAATTTCCGATGTTTAAAAAACAAACAGTCTTCATCGTTTAGTATTCAGATCTTAAAACACATCTTAATATTTAGATGTGTATTCAGATTCATATGTCTTAATCTTAATACACTTTTTGATATTCGAAAATGTATACAGATTCAAACGTCTTGATCTTAAAATAAACAAATGAGACCTAACAGAGATTTAATTTTATTAAGATGCTATCATCCATATTCATTATTAAATTTCGCCACAGCCTACCATTATCAACTACTACTATGCCACCCACCACCACCATCATCCCTAATCATAGTCACCACCATTATCAATTACCACTGCATGTCATCCTCACCATTCCCACTACCATCATTCTCAACTACAACCAACAATCACGCACCTCAACAACCACAACTAACCACCACATCACCATCAACAACCATAGCCGGCACTGCCTATCATTATAAACTACCACCACCCACCACCACCTTCCTCAATCACAACTACCACCACCACCCGCCATTATTAACTATCACCACCATCCTCAATTATAATCGCCACCACTACCAATCACCACTAGCTACTACGCTGAACCACCACCATCAACCAAAACTACCACCAACTATCGCCTCTAGTCGGCATTCACAAGGACAACCGTTAGCCATCATCACTAGTAACTATCATATTTTTTAAAACTTTATATTTTATTGATAGAATATTAGATTAAAAAGTATTTCATTTGAATCTTATGTTTAGATGTTAAAAATCAAACAATCTTAATTATTTAGTATTCGGATCTTAATACACATCTTAATAATCAGATTTGTATTCAGAAATCTTCATACGCATCTAAATATCCAGATGTGTATTTAGATTCAAACGCCTTAATATTTAAAAAAAACAAATGAGACCTGAGTCAGTCTGTTTTCTTCGTACAATAAAGTTACTCTTGGTCCCCTGTTAATGAATAATTATCTCAAGGCATTTCTAGTCATTCTGATTGGTGTAATTATTACATAGTAATATTCTTGGTTAGGTTTTAACTTGACAAAAGGAATATGAGTGTAGATGCTATGAATTTTGTATAGATTCTCTGGCAATTTGGTACTTGACAACTATTTTTGCCTAAGGCGATGACTAGAGCATGTTTTCCACACTTTCAAAACTTTCTTTTGAAGGTAACTTTTGTCCTTGCTGGAACAACCTTTGACTGACCAATGAAAGACTAAAGTGAAACAATTGAATAAAATGGTCACAGATTTGATTCTTTTGTATTTGTCATCTAATTTGCATCTAAACAGCAATTATAGCAGAGAACTATATGGTGCTGGGAGTGTAACTAGACCATATGTCCTCTATTATTAACACATATGTGGGTGCCATTATGATTTATGAATCTCTGTCTATAAAGTTATTCCTAGGGATGGAAAACGGTGCGGGGCGGTAAGGTTGCGGGGCACACCCGCGCACACCCGTGAAGACTCCAACCCGCCCTGTAAAACAAAATTTACTATTTCTAATCGCCTCGTCCTGCCCCGCGCAAACCCGCCCCGTGCAAACCCGCACCGTATATTTTTTAAATTTTTTTTAATTTGGTATCTTTTAATAATATTTTGTAATTTCTTAAATCCATATTAGTTCTTTGGTAAAATTCTAATATTTTGTAATTTCTTTAATTTGGCTACCGATCCAAATCTAAAGAGCACCAAAATGGTTCGTTTGTTTCTTCAGTTTATTCCTTGTTAAATTAGAAGATATTCTATTCTAGATCCACAACAAATCCATTTACTGTCACGACTACAGTTCACCCTTCATGAACACGTCGTGATGGCACCTAGTCCCTAAGACTAGGTAAGCCTAACAATGCGGAAGATAAACCAAAATTTGCGGAAGAAAATAAATAAAACTGAACTGGTAAAATAAACATGGTTTAAGGTGCCGCTCTGCACATACCACAACAATCCTCAAAGCTAACAAAACTTTCCAAAACCCGGAAACTCACAAATCACAAGCTAAGGGATACATAAGAGGCCCTGACTCAAGAATATCTATACAAGGAGAAATACTAGAAGGACTATACTTATTACAGAAAGCTGGAAAGGGACTCCTCGGTCTGCGAACGCAGCAGATATACCTCGAAGTCTCTACCGATACGCCACCCTCCAAGGCTGACAGAACTGAATGGGGGGTACCTGTATCTGCAAAACAAAAGTGTGCAGAAGAGTAGCATGATCACACCACAGCGGTGCCCAGTAAGTATCAAGACTAACCTCGATGGAGTAGTAACGAGGAACAGTCAAGACACCTACTGGTTAATAAACAGTATAATCACAGGGATAATGGAAACGATATATAATTATGTAAAGACTGCATGAATGACTAAATGCTACAACTCACAATGAAGGAA
>MU689903.1:5370-39698 GCA_026770625.1 Nicotiana glauca
GAATGTGGTTTACACACTAAACTACTGCAGCTCCGCACTCAGTTGTGCATACTAAAGTGACTACATGGTTCTAGCAGATGAAATTAATTACTGTATATATACAACTTAATTCGGAATATGACTTAAAAATAAATCCTACAGCTTCAGCTCCTCATTTGTATTGCATGCTTCAATTCTCAGCTTTACAAGGAGTATTAATTGTGTACCTGATATTTGGAAATAAAGAAGAAGGAGGATCAGCAGCAACAGTAACACGAACAGCGATACAACACAGCAAATAATTGTAGTACACCAGCAACCAACCAGCGATTACCAACAAAACCCAGTAAAACAGCAACAATAACCCAGCAACACTCAGCAATTACCCAACAAACAGCAACAAGAACCACTAGTGACACAATAGTGGGCAGCCTAGTAGTAGATTGCAATCCCAGCAATGGGCTAAACCAAACAGAGGAATTTAAAGCCACCAAGCAGCAATTTCAGAAGATCTAAACAGCCAAGACCAAACCAAACAAACCAACAGAACCTTCAGTTAACTTAAAACACTCAAATGTGGAAATAGCCACAATGCAAGGCTTCCAACTGCTTCTGATTTTAAGCAATGGAACAACGTTATTGGGGGCAGGATTGCTTGAAGACTGACCTCTAAATCTCCTAGCTAATTCTTTCAAAACTCTCACAAATGATGGCCAGAAAAACTCTTAAAAACTGATGGCTAAAGAAGCTAAAGCTGATGGTTAAGACTCCTCAAAACTGATGGTAACTGTGTATATTAGAGTGTATCTCAGCCACCTTTTCTCCAGAAGCCCCCCTCTTTAATGTCTCTTTATGGCTTTCTTATATATCCAAAACTAAACAGCCCTGCAGCCTATTGTAAAATGTTTTAGAACTGATCGAACCCATCTTATTCCCTCTGTTTTCTCCACTTTTATTTGTCTAAGTATGGGTTTTAATTTAAAATTGTTTAAAGTGCAGAAAGCTAATGGGATATCCTGCTGTACAGCAGGTTCCACTAGACTGCCTCATGTGAACAACATCTTTTAGTTGTTAAACTAAAACTGGTTCAGATTTCCCACTACTTGGTGTCTATACAGGGTATAATTCGACTACAAAAACCTCCCTGTTAATCCCTTTAAACAAAAAATTTATAGGGTGTATTGATGTGCAATTAACAGGCCACTTAACTAAGTTCTGGATTTACCACAGTTAAACAACTATAACCAATTCATTTCCTAAGCTTAGCCATAAACAATTCAAGCTTTAATTCAACAGTGATTTTGGACCAAGTTAACAGTGTTAATCACTGTCCAATATTCTAACAGGTGGACCTACGAAATTAATCGACGACATTCGTTTAGTCGATTACAACACGTATAATCGATAACAAATAATCGACCTACCAATCAGCGATTCATATTTTTCCGGGCAGAATAGGGGATCAAAAATGTGAATTAATTACTAGACGACCTTAAACAAACTAAACACACAATTCATTACAATTAACAAACAACAGAAAGAATCGACCAAATAAAGGGTCCACTGAAGATGGGAGCAGAGAATTTAGCAGACAAACAAACAAAAAAAACATCGAAGAGGTAACAACACAACTAAACTAACAAACAAATATAAAATAGATAAAAGATAGAAGAAAGAAAAGAAATACCTTAAAAGAAAAATCAGAAATTGAAGAACTGGGGACGCTTCAAGACTCGAAACTTTGGAGGCCAAACGGGCCTTAATTGAGGTGTTCTCGGTTGAGAACACCTAGATTAAGGTCTGTTAGACCTCTATTCTTATTGAATTCAACGAAAACTCCACTTTAAGATTTCTAGGGTTCATACGGTGTCTTGGGGTTCAGGGATTCTGGGTTGGGTTCGAACCAAAACAAACTTGGTATGGTTATGAAGGAGGTCAGGTGAGGACCAGGTGTGAGTTTGGGATCGAGCGGAGGCGGCGCCGCCACCAGAAGGTAGTGGCGGCTATTAGGGTTTTTGACAAAAAATTGATATTCGAAGAGAGGGGCTAATATTCGAGGGAAGCCATGCCCGGGGTTGGAACGGGGAGGTCGTGGGGGCGCTGTGGTGTAAAGTTGGAGGTCAACGGAGGCGGCTAGGGTTTTGTTCGATTCTTCAGTTGAATATTCGAGACGATCCACAAGGATTCGCAACTAGCTGGTACAGGGGTCGAGACGAGGAGGTTATGGGGGTCCGACGGTGTAAAGATGGGGTTGTTTGGACCACCGGAACCGCCGTGAGGCGATTTCCGGTGGGCGGAGGGCGACGGATTGAGGCCGAGCAATTTGGTCTCTGAAAGCTCAAAGACGAGGAGGGTAGGGGTTGGCTTGGGGGGCTAGGTGCATTTAGTAAATTATATACGATATAGGAGATTGAATCCCAGCCATTGGATCAATTTAGATCAATGCCTTGGATCAACCGCCTATATGAAATGGGGTAGTTTGGTATGGTAACAGGGTCGTTTGGTTTAATGAAAGGTTGGGTCGATGATAGATGGGAACGGGTCGGGTTAGACGGGTTGGGGATCGGTTGATCCTGCCCGTTGATCAATTTGAGATCAACGGCCCAAGTCTCATGTGATCAAAGCGACGTCGTTTGAGCGTCTCCGATGCAGGTAGGTTTGGACCGGGTATAAGCTGGCTCTTGGGCCTGGACTTCGATTCAATTTGGACAGCCCAGTCCGGTTTGCTTCCTTTTCTCTTCATTTTCTTTATCTTTTAATTAAGCAACTATTAAAATCCTAAATCACAAAAATACTAATTAATTTCTAATTGTAGAGTTGAGTCCCAAATGCAATATTTTTGTTTTTTTTAATTAATTTAAACAAATAAACATGCATACACAAATGCCAAAAAATAAGAAAAATAACAACAAAAACGCCAAAATTGCAAACAACAAAAGGACTATTTTATTTTGAATTTTGGGAGTAATTTTCTTGTAGGGCAAAAATCACGTGCTCACAACCCTTTGTTCTCATCTATTCAAATCAAAGGGTATCATACACCAAATCATTTGTGTTCACACTCCACAGCAAAATGGAGTCACGGAGAGAAAGCACAGACACTTACTTGAAATGAGTAGAGCCTTGAGATTCCAAGCTCATATTCCTCTAAAATTTTGGGGTGATTGCATCTTGACTGCAACATATGTCATAAAAGGACTTCCTAATGTTGTGTCCCATGGAATATCCCCTTATAAGATGTTTCATGGTTCTTGTCGTGCCTCATTTTCTCGCAAAAGCGGGTTTTAACATTGTGACAACTCTTTTTGGGTGGTAATATAGAGTGTTTAAAGAAGAGTCACCACCTAACGGGGTTTAAGGTGCGTTAGGGCACCTATTATGCAGATAACCCTGTTTGACTAGTCAACGCCACCAAAGATCGGGTAAGAGCTCAAATTACCTAAAAAATAAGGTGTTAGGCACTCTTCGAGGTCCACAACTGTAGGTATCGGCCGAACTTAAGACTATGGTAATTATAATTAGGCAAGATGATCAAATAAATAAAGAGAATAAAGAGTCAAAAAGTTTTATTATAATGCAATGAGAATTGATATAACATCTTAAGGATTACAAGGATATAACTATAACAATCTATATCAAATGACTAGGTGTATAAAAAGGGGGGTGGGGGCTAAGTTTTTTAGCTTAAAGGATCACCTCGTGCAACATAAATAATACTTCGCAACTCCCTTGAGATAGGGAGTTGCTCCTATTATTCAGCGGGCATAAACTATCATCTCCTGCTATCCAATTACTATGCTATTGTTGTTTTCCTAAAGGTGCTCTAACTCAATTCTAAGTCGTACCCTATGTGTACGCTACCTATCCCACGCCTATTGTCCACGAGGCATTGGACCTCTATTTAGGTGGTTCTAGACTTTACTAAGGCTTCTCAAAATGATAAAATTAGGCGACATACAAAGTAAATATGACTTCATGTAAAGACAGTTAAAGGCTCGAGTTAGCCTCCACACTTTGACAACAAATGCAGGCAAGCATATTTTGCATTATGCATAGACAATTTTAGATTCAAGGTGTCACTTTAAGCCTATAGACATGGCTTCTAAATGACTACAAAATTTAAGAGTATTAGGTACTACTATGCTAATCATTGAGATTATAGATTTTAAGTTATAAAGACCTATAAATATGATGTGTAAGTGCTTTACGCAATGGGGCAATAAAAAACTATTGGAATGATTCAGAATTACTTATGTTTGATCCTATTGGAATGCTTTCTAAATGAGTAACAATATTTTATAGCTAGGTTCTAATAGTTGGCAGTTGAAAAATGGTTCTGTAACACTTCGTCCCTATTGGCATGCGTTCTAGGTGAGCAATAGATATAGAAATAGCTAATTGATCAATTAAGATAATATAAATATGATATCTAGATGAGGATCAGTTGAACATAAGTTAATATAATCATATATGCATGTTTTTTAGGTGAGTAACGTGATGAAATCAGTAGGCTAATTAGTCAATTAAAGCCCTATAGATATGATATCGAGATAAGTATTAATGTGAACACATAGGCATGGTATCTAGCGAACATGCTGCAATTGCACAAATTTAACGAACATTTATTGAAAATGTTTTCATGTAAGCATGCTGTCTAATAACGCAACAATGTAGTAGGCATAGTGACAAGCAGAGTGAATGTGTGATTCCTTATAGGCACAATTTCTACTAGTGTACATGGAAACTAATAGTATATATGGCAAGTTGGATAAAATAACAAGTAAGTCATGTAAATCCTATAGACATATTTTCTACCCTTTATGCATACATTAAAATATACCTGTTTCTCCTATTGCACTAATACCCCAATTATTTATTACAAAATTAATACATGCCAAATAATGAATATAAAATAAATATTACACAATGAACAATAGTAGGCCTAACAGTAGTCCCAAAAGGAGATATCCAGTATTGCCTGGGCCTTTACAAGCTCATTCTTTGCAAATAGCATGCCCAAATCCAAATAGGAGACTATGCCCATCAGCACAACCCAAGAGTCATAGAGGAACTTATGCCAGGCCAAACAGGCACAAATTGACCACATGACCCAAATATTTAATCACATAGAAATCACTTAAGCAACCAATTTGCAGATTCAACAAATAATATGAGGAAGAAAAGCTAAATGGTAGAGACAACTTAAGTTCCAACAACAAAAAGACTGGGCAAAGGACTCCAAATCCTAGTGTGTTAGAGTTCACAAGAGTCTCAAATGGACCGTGAGCAGTGCTTATACTAGGGAGGTCAATAGAGAGAGTTTTGGTGGCCTTGGCTTTCAGCCGGCCAAGAATAATAGACTAAGAATAATATAGATAGCAAATGATAGTGAGAGAACAATGATTAAGTGATAAAGGTGCACTTGTATTTTAGAAGCAGACATAGTAAAGTTGCTTAAACACAGAATATGTCATTTAGGAGAATCAACAAAACTTAAAGGATAAGTTGGTATTACAGGTTCAAACACTTAGGAAGAGATAACATATTGGGAGAAAATATATTGAGAGAGTTAGAGGAATCAGGTATTCTAAGGTTATATGACAAACATCAGCGTGCATGGATAAGTTCATAATAGAGTTACAACTTAAAGGATTTAAAGCCTAGATATCCATGTCATGTTAAGTAGAAACCAGAAAACAGACATGCCAACTTGCATCAATAAAGCAAACCAATATTAAACTTTATAAGAAAAGTACATGTTTTGATAACTACTCCAAAGGTCTCAAATTATCACTAAAGGATACAAGATTTCGCAGACCAAAGACATAATAAAGTGACAAAACTATCATGGGAGAAGATAATAGTTAACACGAATGCCTTAACATAGATTAGAGTAAATTCTAAGTAGGAGCTAGTCATTACAATGATTCAGAACAAAGTAAGGAAGCAAACTCATGCCAAGCAGCAAATGTAAACATTCAGGTACCAACACATTAGTCTAAACAAGCTTAAGAGAGTCCAAATCATTCAAGTTAAGCATGTACAATAAACATGTCTCAGAACTGGAAATTTTAGGTAAAATCAAATGCTAAAGAAGTTCAGATCATAAAACAAATTCAGTTCTAACAAAGTTGCACACAGCGATGCTCTAGAAGAACATTAAGTCACGAAATTTCAGAGGTATGAATATGCAAAACCTAAGCATAAGAGAATAAAATTGCAAAAGTTAAGGGACTTACCAGTTATCAATTGATAAAAAACAAATAAGAATGAACAAACTCTACAGTACTCTGAATGTCAACAAAGAGCAATAGAACCTAGAAGCTTAGTGCAACAGAGTTTCAAAAGGCTTCAAATGAACTCGGACAGTGCTCACACTAAGAAAGGTTAAATAATCAAATTTCGGTGGCCTTGACTTTCAGCCAGCCAAGAGACAAAGTATAGAACAAGAGAATAATAGAGTGATAGCCTTTAAATTTTAGTGAATCTGGTGATTAAAGTTCATTTCAAAGGGAAATGGGGAGGGATTTATAAAGTAGTAGATATCAAGCAAACGAATAAGGAAACACTGTAAAATCAAACATAAATAAGGAAATAACAACATGCAGAATCAATTAAAAATTGAATAAGGAGAAAAATTAGGTAAATCCTAGTTCATGATGGAGAACCAAAAATAGTCGAAAGATCTCACTGAAGCGGGCCCGTATAATCTCGCCATGGATGTATATAGATGAAAAATTGTCTGAATCTTGATGAATCAGTGATGATTGCTCTTGATCTAGGTTAATACATTTGCCAAAGATAGGCAAATATTATGTGATACCAAAACCGTATAAATATTGGAGGAATCGAGCATATATGGAAGGAGAATCATGGAGAGATACCATATTAGAATTGGAGTTGGGAGGTTTAGAAGAGGCGACTGCTAGGGTTTGAGAGGAAAAGAGAGAACATGTGGAGGGAAATATGGCGGCAGTCTTTAGGTAAATGGGGATTAGGGTTAGAAAGTTGGGTAATTAAAAGGGGTTAGTTTATTAGGAGTCGTTGATTATTTAAGATCAACGAGCAATATCGTATAGGGAACGGGCGGGTGAAATGAACGGATCTCTGGCCGGGTTAAATTAGAGGGTTATTTGATTGGGATGCTAAGGTGAATAGGATAAGTGTTTGGGCCGTAATTGGTTTGAAAATTATCATCTAATTGGGCCAGTTTTTTTAAATAAGAGATTAAAAGGGAAATAATTTAACAAAAATAGTTAAATAAATATATAAAAATGCTATTTATGCAAATTAATACTTTAAAACAATACTAGAATATTATAAAAATGTAAAATATTATTTTGACCTTGAATAAAATGACAAATGCAATAAAATACAAAATATAGGCTATTATTATAAGATTGTGAAAATAGCCTAAGAATACCAATATAATTACATAAAATGAAGTATAAAAATATTTGAAACATTTATTATGTATGCGAATTTGGATCGCAAAATAATTTGAAGGAGTAATTAATAAGTATTCAAGTTATTTAAATGCAAGAAAAATCAATTTTATAGCTCTATAAATTATGAAAAATTATAAAAAAAATTCTTGTATAGATTTTGTAAACCTAATGAGTATGCAAAATGATATTTTTAAAGTAAATAAACTATTTGGAAAATATGAGGGCAAAATTGGGTATCAACAACTGGCCCACTTTATCCGGTAATGATGAAAGAATTGTTGGGTAAAGAAAATGATGATCAATTTTGGCCGAATTGAGCGGGGAATGATATGATTTGATAAAAGGGAGGCTGAACCCTGGTTCCTGATTGCCTACATATCCTTGGTGTTATGGGAATCAGTGTTGATACTCGATTTTTCCCTATGCTTTTTTCATACATACAAAATACTTTCAAAATAACATATATGCATATATAAGCATGCCCAAGTGTTTTAATTTTTTTCCTATTTTTTTAAAGATTTTTAAAATCAATTTAGTATCCATTTTTAGCTGTAAAAAATTAATAATTATTATTAAAATCATCAATTTTGCTGAATAATTTATTTTATTCTCATATTTATACCAAAATATAGTTAAGGTAATTTTTATATATTTTTACAAATTTATTTGGTATTTTAAAAGCTAAATTGTATATAATTGTAATTTTAGCCTATTTTGAGAATTAATAATATTTTATAATTATGAAATTGGTTCCAATACTTTTAAATTAATATCTACATATTATTAACTGATCCAGTATGTTTAATTTTCTTTCAAAATCATGTTTACTATTTTTTATAAAATAAAAGGCAAAAACTGGCTATTTAAAAACTAGCCTCATTTGCATTTCAATTGTAGCCAAATTAATTCTCTAATTGACTCAATATCAGTCTCGAACCGGACCAGCCCAAACCTTAAAATAACTTGACCCCTAACCCGTCAACACGACCCGCCCGGTCAATCTCTTAATCCAGGCCGTTGATCATTTTGATCAACAACCACGATTGGCCCTTACCTTTTTAATTCCACCAAACCCCATAACCCCACTCACTTTCACTCAGAGACGCCGCCTTGAAACTCCTTCGTCTCTCAAACTCTCTCGAATGTTCTTGAAACCTTAACCCTCTTCTATCACTTTCAACCGCCATCTCACCAGAATCCATGGCTTCTCAGGCCATGGATGGCCTATACTTACCCCCTCCACCCTTATACTCTTGGTGGTCGAAGTTTCGAGGTCTGACCTTGATGGTGTCCATTCAGATCATCTCCGATTCAAGGTTCCATGGCCTCTCCGGCTTTACTCCGGCGTATCCAAAATGTTTCGAGCCTGGTTCTAACTCATCTGACTCAAGATTGGACCTTTTTCCAAGCATTTCTCATTCTAGGGTTCCTATGAAACCTTAGCTATTCGAGGTTTCTCCGATTGTCTTTTTAATCTAGTCTATATCTATGCTCTACTGGAGTTTTAAAGTATTTTCTCCAATTTTTCTTGCAAAAATTACTTCTCTTCGATTTAGGGTTTCCAAAAGTTTCAAGATGTTTCTCTGACGCTTCTTCTTCTTTTCTTTGTGGGTATCTGTCTATCCTATGTTCTTATGTTTTCTTTTTCTACCTTGCATGATCTGCTACTATGTTCTTATGTTTGCATGTTCTTCAACTGTGCTCCGTTCTTTCTTGTACTAAATAATGCTCTCGCATGTTTATCTTGCTATGTTTCCTTTTGTGTTCTCCATTACTAGGCTTTTGCTATATCTCCTTGTTCCTACTATGTTTTTAAATTCTTTGTTTACCTTTCACTGGACCTTTGTTTGAGTTTTTTTTAAAACATGTTTCCTCTACTATTTTCCTAAGTGTTATACTGCCTCTTTTTCTCTTCTGAACTTGTTTAAGTTCCAAGATTCTCTTAAAACGTGTTCCTTCTACTCTCGCTAGGATTTAAATTAGTTTCTTCACTCTATTTACTTCGAATTTGCTATTGTATCTGTTTGTTTTCTCATGAGTCTCTGAAAGAGATCTCTGAGCCTATTTCAATTACTTGGATCCTTGTCTTTGTATCTGATTCGACTTAGAAACCCTAGAATTTGGGGGTTTGGATGAGGTTGATCTCGTGTTTGTACTAGGGTTCTATTTGGAACCCTGGACTCTCTCAAACTCATTCTGAATCTATGTACTGAACTTGAACTCCTTTGTTCATGAATATGAACTTTTCTATACTAGACTCTCTACTAATTGGCATGATAGTTCTTCGTGTTTAACATGTCTGTATACTTTATATATGAGGAATTTTTCCTTCAAAGGGGTTTCCAACTTGTGATTGATTCAGAATTCCTTTTAAAAAAGGTTCGATTGATTGTTACTGACTTTTTAAAGGAAAAATACCCTTCTTCACTTTTTCTGACTGTATTCATTCATACCAAAACTCAGACTTTGTTATTTACTAGCTGTTGATTGATTTCCTTTCCTTATTTGCACAAACCGTGTGCTATTAGAAATTTTCCTTAAATAAGACCCTGTGTATTTACCCTTCTTGTGCTGCTTTGGAAAAATGTTTGATTAACCTCTGTAACGACCCGACCAGTCATTTCGAGCTTTTGCACTTTGATTGCCAGTTTTCGAGCATGACTTACCCTGTGTTATGCATTATGACTGATGTGGATAGTTTGTTTTGGTTTTCAGGAAAAATTGGAATGAATTTGAAAGAATAGTCTCAGTTGGAAGCTTTGAATTTGAAGGGCTGAACCAAGAGTTGACTTATGTGTATATGAGCTCGGATCGAAATTCTTATGATTTGTCTAGCTCCATTAGGTGATTTATGACATAGGAGTGTGATCGGAATTTGTTTTGGAGGTCCGGTGTAGAATTAAGCTTGAATTAGCGAAGTTAGTATTTTGAAGAATTCTGGTTGGTAGGTGAGATTTTTATTCGAGGGTCGGAATGGAATTCCAAGAGTTGATGTAGCTTCGTTAGGTGATTTTGGATGTGTGTGCAAAATTTCAGGTCATTCAGAGGTGTTTTGGTCGAGTTTTTGATCAAATGCATATTTCTGAAGTTTTTGAGAAAACTTAGGCTTGAATTCGGTGAGAATTGATGATTTTAGCATTGTTAGATGTGTTTTGATTATTGGAACAAGTTTGAATGATGTTATAGGATGTGTTGTTGCTTTTGGGTGAGGTCCCAGGGGCCTCAGGTGATTTTTGGATGGTCAAAACGGAACAATTCTAGCTTGTAAAAGTTGCAGATTTTCCAGCTGAAGTGTTGCAGGTTTTTCCCATCGCGTTCGCGTGAATGGAGTCGTGAAAGTGTAGAAGGAATTTTAGCGTCTGAGTCCTCGCGATCACGTAAGGTAAGGTGATCAAGCATAGCGTTCGCGTGAGGGTACTCGCGTTCGCATATAAGGACTAGGGTTCAGAGGCGAAGTGTTCTTCGCGTTTGCACTGTAGCTTGACGGGCTCATACCTTCACGTTCGCGAAGGGTAATATTGGAAGTAGCGGATTTTGTTCATCGCGAACGCGAGAGGTCCCTCGCGTTCTCATAGAAGCAAAGAGGCCTGGGCAGAAGGGTTTTATTAAACATTTCATCCGCGAACCAAGTCCCATTTCCTCCATTTTTGAGTAACCTTGGGAACTTTTGACGAGGGTTAAAGAGGTTTGCGACTGGGAATCGATTGGAGGTGAGTCTTATGGCCTAGAAACATCATTTAATTGTGGATTCAACACTTAAATTCATGGAAATTCGATTAAAAGGGGAAAAATTAGGGCTTGACTTTTTGCATGAAAATTTAGGGTTTGAGGGAGCATTTGAGCTCGGATTTTGGTAAATTTGATATGTATAGACTCGTGGCGAGATAAGGAGTCCAGTGAAGTTAATTTTCTGATTTTTCGAGAAGTGTTCCTAGGGCTCAGGTTTTACAAATTTCATGATTTTCGATATTTTTCGAGTCTTTTCAATTGGGTTGTGTTCCCTTAGCCTATTGTAACATATTCCTTGTGGTTTTGATCATATTTGATGCACGAGGAGGTCGATTTGAGAGGAAAGGGCATAGCGAGCTAGACTTTGGCCGGCTAGAGGTGAGTAATGATTGTAAATGATATCCTGAGGGTTTGAAACCCCGGATTGCACAACGTAGTGCTATATTGAGGTGAGGCACATGCTCAATGACGAGTGCGAGGTCATTTACTATTGGGGACTTGGTCCATCCCGGTTGATATTTTACCGTGTATCTGACTAAGACTTGTTGTTTTTCACTATGACTTGGGCTTATTGCCATACTTGGGGCTTATTGCCGACTATTTGAAATCCTTTGTGAATTATCATCACTGTTTCCTCACTATTTGAAATATTACTTGAACTTAGTCCAACTAAATTACACTGTTTCATTAACTCAGCTATTTCTACTCAAACTTGAGATTTAAATGATATTTGAACTAGTGTTTGAGCTGAGAACCATTGTTTTACTGATGCCCGATGGGGTTATGATTGTTTTTGGACTGATTGAGGCCGAGGGCCATATGTGAGGATATGTTGAGTGATGTGAGGAGGCTTTCAGGCCTCGATTGATCTGTGATGTGGCTTTCAGGCCTCAAGTGTGATGTGAGAAGACTTTCAGGCCTTATGTTGATATGAACAGGCTTTCAGGCCTTATGATGATATAGCGCTTGGGCTGTAGGAGCTCCTTCGAAGTCTGCACACCTACAGTGAGCGCGGGTACCCACCTAAAGAGGATAAATTTTAGACAGTGGTAACAATGACACTGTATGATACATTTGGTCAGTAACAATGACTGACCAGGGATAACACCGTGCGGTCAGGTAACAATGGCTGACCAGGAACAAAAATATTGCCCGAGGGGCTGGTACTATTCTATGTGATTGCCCGAGGGGCGAGTTTTATGTGCTCATTTTGCATACTTATTTGTCTTTTACTTGTTATATTATGGTATTTGAACCCGAGGGGAGGATCTCTGTGCATAGCGGTACTAATTGTTTTGAAATTATTTTCGCAACTGTTGAAAAGATCATTTTCAAAAGAGGTTTAAAACTGAGTCAAGATATTTCTAAAGATTTCACAGTTTCACTGATTTTCTCAAGGATTGTACCTTGCTTTAACATGCTGATTGTTATACGTCATTTCTTACTGCTCAGTTATTATTTACCTTTATTACTCACTGAGTTGGAGTACTCACTTTACTCCCTGCACCTCGCGTGTAGATGTATGTATTTGTACACTCAGTAGCGGGTTTTGAGCTGGTTGAAGATTTTGTTATCGTAGCTGAGCAAGATGACCGCCAGCATTCGCGGCACCGGATTTCTTCCTTTGATTTTAAATTCTATTATGTATATTACTGGCCTTGTAGTTGTGTTTAGACTCTTCTAGATGCTCGTGACTTGTGACACCCCAATTTGGGTTGTGTTTGGTTGTACTTCAGCTAAGTAATATTATTGTATCATCTTTAAAATTGGTTATTCATGTTTATCTATTTTTGAAAAAAGCAAATAGGGTTGGTTGGCTGGCCTTGTCTTCACGAGAGGCGCCATCACGATCGGAGCGGGGTTTGGGTCGTGACAACCTCTTTCCTGAATTGTTTTACCCGTTTGGAATCAGAATCCCTTAATTGAAGGGGAACTTATGTAATTGATTTCAAAACTATTTTCTTACCTATTTCTACTTGCCTTTCTGCACTATAAAGGGCACGACCCTTCTATACCTTCAACACACACATTATTGACTGAACACCTTCAATTTCAATACTCTTACACTTCACACTCTCAATTCTACACTCTACTCTCTTCTGAGATCTTCTGACTATTTGTTTGCAATTTGGCTTTACAAGACTACTGCTTTTCCTTTCTTGTTTCCCTGAAAATCGGTATGTTCGAATTTAGTTTTCTGCCTCATCCCTATGTGTTTGCTTTACAGCTTCTACAATTTTGTTTACTTTGCTGTCTATGTTCAATATTAAATATGTTGTTCTCTTTGCATCTGTTGTTATTGTGAATCCCCATACCCCATTCCCTTCTATGTGTTTGAGTAAAAGTTCAAAGCATGGCAACATCCAAATTGTTGCTCATGTCTGGACTCGATACTTTAATGGATCTAAACTCCCAAACAATGTGGCTAACAGGTTGGTTGGGGTGTGCCAGCACTTCCAATTGTTGGTTATGGCTACTAGCCTATCTTAGCATTCCCCAAAAACCACTCTATGCACTTGCACTCTCTCCTAGATTCTAGGTTCTGCCCCTCCTATGAGCCTTGCTTTGGGACCTTGAGCTCCCTCTGAACTTAAACATTCGAGGGCTACCCCTTTCACACTGCACTTAACTCAACTCTGCAATATCTTTGGGGTGTAAGCACTGCCCGAATTCCATTTGAGACACTTAGGGAACTCTGACACATCCTAAATAAGAGAAAGGCTTTGGAATTTGATCTTGGGAGTTGGTTTACTTCATGCTTCGGACAGAAGTCTGAATCAAGCTCTCCTTGGTTGAGATTTTTATCTTTCTAATGTAATTTTATTTTACTTTTCTTTATTCATTCTGGGTTGTAATAATTTTGTAATAACTTATAGGGTTTTAGTGAAAAGGGGAGGGTCACTCATGTATGCATAAGTGTATATATCATGTTCATAGGTATTTATTTCTACAATTATGTCTGGTTCTCACTACTGTATTTTTCATATAGAAACCATGACTAGAGGTTCTGCATTTCATGTAGACATCTTGTTTATAGGCTCTGCATTTCATACGTAGATACCATATCGATAGGTTTTGCATTTCTGCCTATCACATAGAGAACATGTCTATAGAATTTCCTGAATTCTGCATATGCATCTATCACTAGGCAAACATACTTATAGGTTTAAATAACTAACATCATTCGAGATACCATGCCTATAGGACTTTTTGCGCTTTTATTTTGACTATAAGCGTATTAAAATCAATAACACTTAGAAAGCATGCCTATAGGAGTAATCGACTCATCTGAACCGACCACTCACTTATGAGTTTAAAATCAGTAACAACATTGCTTAAATGTCTGCAGAACTTATGTTCCTGCAGTTAATAAGTCTTCATTCGAAATTAGTATATCTCTCCTGTATTTTTAGATATCATGCATATAGGTCTCACTTAGGCAAGCTATAGGGTGAATTAGCTAATGAATCATGCTTCGTTAATTCCAACCAGCAGGCAGGTATGATTTCAGTTTCTTATCTAAAATGTCGAATAAACGAGTCAGCCTCCTCCATTTAAGTTTAATTCAAACCATAACCCGTACATGCAAGACATGCTAAACAATTTGTCTTTAAGTGAGGAGGCCTGTTTGAGCCTTTTAATTGTTACGTGTTTTCCCATATTTACTTTATGTGTTTTGCTTGATGTAGAATTTTATCCTTTTGAAAGCATAAAAATCCCAAATCTTCCTTTCATTTAGGACTAGTAGTCCCAAATGCCTCCGGGACTGATAGAAAAAGGGGGCTCGACAGCATGGCGACTCTACGGGGAAATTTCTTTAAGGCTTTTATCATTTTATGTTATTTGTGGTTTTATGCTCCCTTAAATTTCTTTAATGTCTTTAAGTATTTATTTTTCTCTCCTAGACCAAGAACTGACTTGACTCTTTGTTTCTTTTCTTTAATACTTTCTTTTACCGCTTCCCTTTAATACTATTGTAATTATGAGCAATTATTGTAATTATTACTTTATGAACGTGCAAATACATGATAACTTGTTTAATTATTGTGAATGCATATTCAACATCATCTTCCACTCGTTCCATACAATATACCATAGCAACGCTTATAATGAGTGGTTGTGCCCTTCCGAAATTATCACCCCTAAATTCGGCAAAGGCATACTTACGGTAAAACCAATCAATAAACGGCATAGTCAACGGTTTCGTACCTTTTCCTCTTGATTTGTCCGCTCAAGGGTACCAGTCTAATACCCCATAGAAACCTTACTCTGTTTAATTGTGCATGCAACATTGTCAAAACCAAGCCGAGTCAGTTATGTTGTCCACATATTGACTTTTTAAGATAGCCTTTTCCAAAGTCCACTGGGTTTCCTTGGAACCCAAATGGACACTGCCACGTTCTGTGCATTTATTTGGAGAACTAAATACTACTCATGCCAATTATTGATATTTAAAATGTCGAGTCTGGCGGGGGTAAGTGCCTAACACTTTTATTTTGCAGAAATGAGGCACGAAGTCCTCAAATTCGGCATGGTCACCAACATCCACCCGAAATTGCTAAATTGGTGGGAAGATCTTCATTCCAGTAATCAGACCCTTGTTCAAAAATACTTGGGGATTCACCTTCCCTTCTGGAGATCTAACCCAACAACAAAATTATTGAAGCTGCCACCCTGTTTTGGGATTGCAATAGGTCTGTGTTTCATTTCGGGGAGATTGAGATGACACCTCTACTAGAGGAAATAAGAGGGTGGGCTGGTATACCATGGGAAACTCCGGGTCTGCTAATGCCAGAGAACCACAAGGGTCGAGGTTTACCCAAGATGATGGGTCTAAAGAAGAATCCAGATTTAACTTACCTGAAGGACTCGTACATTCCCTTTAAATATTTGTACGAAAGGTACGGTCATAGAAAGTCCTACCATACTTACACTGAGGAGTTCGCCCTCACATCATTGGGGCATATCCATAGAAGGGTCTTCATCTTCATGTTTTACTTCTTGGGGATGATAGTATTTCCTATGAAGAAGGCCAGGATCCATACCAGACTAGCCATGGTCACCAAAACTGTAATGGAGTGAATTGGCGGGCAACCATTTAGCATAGTGCCCATGATTATTGCAGAGATGTACCGAGCCCTAGAGAATTGTCAACAGGGATCTAAGCACTTCGAGGGTCACAACTTGTTACTCCAACTCTAGCTCATGGAACACCTCCAGAAGGGTAAATATCGACAAGAGATTCAGCATAGGGATTGGGACGATCATATTGCCTTCCATCAGCCAAGATGAATGAACTATATGCCCAACATGTTTGCTCAGCTGGAGGATGCCAAAGGATAGGTAGAACTGTTGAAAATCTGAAAGAGAACCAAGTACAATGGATGTTCGAATGGTTCCCTACTGAAGAGTTCATTACTCGATCTCGGGATCCACCATTTCTGATACTTATCAGTTTGAGATGAACATATCCTTATGTACCTCTTCGGGTTATGAGACAGGCAGGTAGGAAGTAGATTATACCAAGGGTCGACAAGATGAGTCACTTCAGGGCCGACTTTCAGGATGACGATAGCCCTTATAAGTGCCAAGCTCAGCACATGTGGCACTGCAAACTCATCCTAGGAAGAGATAGCATCGAGCCGGATAGGTACCATGCTGGTTATACTCCATACAATCCAAGTTGGCTGGAGGATAATCATAATGGTTTGGGTTAACCTGGGTTTGTTCGAGGTCATACGATTGTCGACGAAATGGCTGAAGCATAGGTTAAGTACAACCGATTACACAAGAGGATTCGGGAATGTGAAAGTGAGCATTGTGAAATAGAAGAAGCCAACCAAAAGCTGATTGAAGAGTGGAAAGACATGGATGCAGTGCCAACAAGCGACTGGGACATTTGGAGCGGGGTTTGGTGGAGTTGGAAAGGAAGTTCATCAAGAGAATCAAAGACTGCCAGAATGCTGAAGGAAATGAAGGTGGGCACTTGGCCAGAGCCTACTTGCTGCTAAGACTTTGTGAGCTGGTAAAGCTGTTTGATGGAGCCAAAGATGCCGAGTCTGGGGAAGGTCCTTTTGGGACCAAATAGATAGGAGTCTTTTCTTTACTTTAAGAATGTAATAAGGCCAATGGCCCTTAGTGACATTTTATTTCCTGCTATTTTGTGTCGTTTTGGGATTCGTCTTATTTTTATAAATAAAATAAGGTATTTAGCATTATAAGTTCTCCAAATCAATTGTTCGTTAGGCCTACCTCGGGCACAACAAGGCTCCCAAATTAGGGCACAATTTATATTCTCGCACTATTTGTTTAAATATCGCAACATATTTTTCTTATAACCCTCACTAACTTGTTACCTTGTTTTGTTTTTACTTTTGATTATTCCCCTCCCCAAAGGTTAGTTCGTGCATTCTGGAATCATCATGTTACTCCATAAGATCCAAGGGCCCTCCATCCACTCATTCTTTTAGTCCTATCAAAAACAGGAACAGAGGAAAAATGGAAGATTTGAGTAACACCAGAAAGGAGAATTCAGTTGAACGGGTAGAGATTACTCAAGATATTTAGGTTTCCAAGGAAAGTGCCTCCCAGTTCGAGCAGAAGTTGTTGAAATTTCAAGAAGAGCTGGACCAAGTTCGGAACTTGGCAAGCTTGTCATTTTCCCTCACCACCCCAGATGTTAGTTTCCCAAATGCTCAAAACCCGACACCTCCACAAAACATTCTAAAACCACAAAACCACTCCGCTCCTCACCACCACTAAAACACTTGCCACACATCTAACAATACTCCACTGCTCATCCCGGAACCTGTGAACTCCACAAATGACCATTTTCACCCTCACCACAACACCCCCATCTATGTGGAACCTGTGCCGCATCCTACGTAACCCATTTCAACCACACCTGAGTCTGATGATAAAGACTCACTTATCAGGAATCTAGTAGAGGAACGCAAGAAGCTGACTAGCAAAATTCATGGCGTCGAGGGAAGTAAGGGGATTTAAGGGATAAATTATGAAGACCTTTTCATTCAACACGATGTCGAATTGCCCGAGGGGTACAAGCCTCCTAAGTTCGCGATGTTTGATGATACAGGGGATCTGAGAGTTCGTCTAAGAACATACTGCAACAAACTGGTCGGAGTAGGGAAGGACGAGAAGATTCACATGAAACTCTACATGAGGAGTCTTAAGGGAGATGCTCTATCTTGGTACATCAGCCAAGACCCGAAGAAGTTGTCGAATTGCGTAAGTGGCATCCGATTTCATGGACAGGTTCAGGTTCAACATAGAAAATATGCCAGATGTGTTCTACATCCAGAACTTAAAGAAGAAACCTATGGAGACATTCTGCGAGTATGCTACTCATTGTTGATCAGAAGCTACTAAGGTCAGACCGACTTTATAAGAAGAACAAATGAATAGGTTTTTCGTCTGAGCTCAAGACCCACAGTACTATGAAAGGTTGATGCTGATTGAAAGCTAGAAATTTTCCGTCATCATCAAGCTAGGGGAGAAGATCCAGGAAGGTATCAAAAGTGATATAGTCACAAACTTTGAAGCTTTGCAGGCTATCAACAAGGATCTACAGTCTGGTGGCACGTCCAAGAAAAGGGACGTGAGTTCCATAACAGTTGCACAGAGAACAAAGTCCCCAATTAAATACCAAACCTACCCAATACCTCCACTTACATATCAACCTACCCCAAATTACCAAGCACCCTCGCCCTCTTACCAAGATCCACCACCTACTTACTAATCACCTCCACCACCCACATATCAAGCTACTTCACCAAGATACTCCCAACTCGCAAATGTCTACCAAGCCTACACTACTCATCAATCACCTCCCACTCACCAAAACTTTCCTAGACCTCGACCAAATGTCGACCGCAAACCTCCTAAAGAATATACCTCCATTTCCGAAGTGATCAACCAGCTATATGAAAGGCTCAAAGCTGCTGGTTATGTCACCCCATCCCTATTATAACTCCTGAAAACCCTTCCCAATGGGTCAATCTAAATAAATCATGTGCATACCATTCAGACATGAAAGGGCATGCCATTGATGAATGATGTTCTTTGAAAGATAAGATCCAGGCTTTGATTGACAACAAGATCATCGTGGCAAAAGAGCCTGCTCCAAATGTCCGCAACAACCCTCTACCTGACCACAAAGGTAGAGGCGTTCACATGATTGAGATATAAGATGATTGGGACCCCAAAGGATCAATTAGATTGATCGCAGAAGGTGACGAACCAAAGAAAACATTAGTCACCCTTAATCCGATTATAGTCTAGATTCAGCCTTCTAGGGGCGCCGAGATGAATATTTCCATACCACTTGAGTTCAAAGCACCTTCTTCTATAAAGACGCCATCACTGATTGAGGTCAAGTTTGGGTCCCCAAAGGCACCTGTGCCATTTGATGTTGTTGTGTTACCTTCCAAAGCAAGGGTACCCATTCCCGCAGCAATGTTGGCCATAGCACCATTTCATATGAAGGTCATCCCTTGGAATTACATAGTCGAGGCAAGAAAAAAAGGGAAAACCAAGTTTAGAGAAGCAGTTGCGGCATAAGGTATAACAAGGACCGGCAAGGTTTATACTTCGGAACACGTGGCTGAGTCAAGCAAGCAGGCCTCTGGTCGGCCGACCATCACTGAAACCGGACCTGATGATCTCTGGAGGACGATACAAGCAAAGGAGTACTTAGTCATTGATCAGTTGAACAAAACACCGGCACATATCTCTATCCTAGCTTTGCTACAAAGCTCCGACGCACATAAGAATGCCTTATTGAAGGTGCTAGTGAGGCATATGTACCAAGCAACATCACTAGAGGAGAGATGGGAAACATGGTGGGGCAGGTATTGGAGAGTCACAAGATCACTTTCCATGAATATGAGTTGCCACCAGAAGGTTTGAGTCACAACAAGGCATTGCACATCATTGTGCAGTGCGAGGATTATTTCATCACCAGAATCCTGATCGACGGAGGGTCCAGCCTTAATATTGTCCACCGGTAACGCTCAGAACATTGGGAAAGAGCATGTATGAGATCAAGGATAGGGCCATCAATGTCAAAGCTTTCGATGGTTCCCAAAGGTCAACTATTGGGGAAATTAACATGTGTCTACAAATAGGGCCTACTTTGTTTGATGTTGATTTTCAAGTAATAGACGTGCCGGCATCTTACAACTTACTTTTGGGACAGCCTTGAATTCATGTCGTTGGGGTTGTAGCATCAACCCTACATCAGGCAGTGAAGTTTGAGTGGAATCACCATGAGGTAATTATTCACGGCGACGATAGCAATCCTATATACAATTGTCGAACCATCACGGCCATCGGGGGAAGAAGGAAGATAGGTAGGGAGACCTATCACGACATCGAGCGAGTCAACACCGTTGACAAGGACAAGTCGTAGGACAATAAAATTGAAAGAATATTGAATTGTTGCGGATATGAACCAGGCAAAGGACTTGGAAAAAACCTTCAAGGGATCGCTAAGCCTATCAAGTTTAAGAAACATGGCACTACCTTCGGTTTGGAATACGATTATACCTGGAAAGAGTTCAATGAATGGTCGCCACTATAGCGCAGACCTTGCTACCAACTGGAGAAACCGATACCCCGGTTGGAACAGACTTTCCAGCCAACCGATATTATATATGGGTCGGAAGAAGAGGAAGCAATGGCAGCGATGAGGAATTTGTTTTTGGAAGACGATGACATGAACTGTTGTGTCATTTCCGAGGAGAAGGGGGAGGAAGGCCCTTCTATACAAGTCGTAAGCCGAGGAGCATGCCTCAACAATTGGACCATTAGAACCACCACAGTCCGAAAAGCTTTGGGGTAGCAAGGCTGAACAAAGCATCATGCATTGTCTTTTATTTTACTAGTTGACTTTCTTTTCGCATTTTTAATTTCAAAATAAGATCTCCAATGTTCAAAAATGTTGTGAAATTTATCAAAGAACTTTGGTTTCTTATAAACCTTACTCTTATTGCTTTCTCTCATTTACTTTATTTACACAACATTACTATTACTTATCTTGATGAACCGATGACTGTGACATGTAACGAGACAACACAACAAACGGATATATACTTAGAGAAATATGATATACCAGATGAGATTGTTAAAGAAGTTGAGAATTTTGAGAATCAACCTAAGTCCAATTTGGATGAGACTGAGGTTGTCAACTTGGGAGATGCAAAAAATGTCAAAGAAACTCGCATCAGTATTCATCTGTCACCGTCAGAAAAAGAAGAGTAGATAGAATTTCTAAAGGAATATGAAGACATATTCGCCTGGTCATATGATGACATTACTGGTTTGAGTACATCGATTGTGGCATACAAACTGCCAACTGACCCAACATGTCCACCAATAAAGCAGAAGCTCAGAAAGTTCAAACCTAACATAAGTTTGAAAATCAAGGAGGAAGTCACTAAGCAAGTCAAAGCTAAGGTTCTTAGGGTAGTAGAATATCCGACATGGTTAGCCAACACCGTGCCAGTACTAAAAAAGGATGGGAAGTTCAGAGTTTGTGTCGACTACCGGGATCTCAACCGGGCCAGTCCAAAAGCCAACTTCCCCTTGCCAAATATACACATCCTGATTGACAACTGCGCCAAGCATGACCGATAGTCGTTTGTTGATTGTTTTGCTAGGTACCATCAGATATGGATGGATGAAGAAGATGTTGAGAAAATGGCTTGCATTAAACCGTGGGGAATGTATTATTACGAAACGATGCCATTCGGACTAAAGAATGTTAGGGCCACCTATATGAAGGCCATGACTACCATTTTCCATGACATGATACATAAGGAGATCTAGGTGTATGTAGATGATGTCATCATCAAACCCAAGAAAGCCACTGATCACATGGAAGATTTGAGGATGTTCTTCAATAGACTGAGAAGGTACAATCTGAAACTGAATCCCGCCAAATGTGCATTTGGGGTTCCTGTCGGAAAACTGCTTGGGTTTATTGTAAGTCACCGAAGGATAGAACTGGATCCATCAAAGGTCAAAGCTATATAAGAATTTCCACCGCCAAAGAATAAGAAAGAAGTAATGAGTTTCTTGGGGAGACTTACGTACATCAGCCAGTTCATAGCACAATCTACTGTCATCTATGAGCCGATATTCAAGATGTTGAAGAAGGATGCCACTACCAAATGGACTGATAATTGTCAGAAAGCCTTCGACAGAATCAAGGAGTACCTGTCCACGCCGCTAGTTTTGGTCCCGCCCGAGCCAGGGAGACCTCTATTTCTCTACCTTGTGGTATTGAATGGAGCATTTGGTTGTGTCCTGGGGAAGCATGATGAAACAGGGAGAAAGGAGCAGGCCATCTATTATCTCAGCAAGAAGTTTACCCCGTACGAGGTCCGATATTCTGTGTTAGAGCGCACCTGTTGTGCTCTGACTTGGGTAGCTCAGAAGCTGAGGCACTATTTCTGTGCCTGAACTACATATCTCATATCAAGAATGGATCCATTGAAATACATCTTTCAAAAGAACATGCCCACTGGCAAGCTAGACAAGTGGCAGATCCTGTTAAGTGAATTCGACAATGTCTACGTAAATCATAAGGAAATCAAAGGACAAGCATTAGCAGATCATCTTGCTGAAAATCTCGTGGATGGAGAATACGAACCCCTAAAGACGAATTTTCCTGGTGAAAAGGTATCCTTCATAGGAGAAGATATTGCAGAATCCTATAATGGTTGGAGGATGTTTTTCTATGGAGCGAAAAATTTGAAAGGAGTTGGCATAGGAGCAGTTCTAGTATCAAAAGCTGGTAAGCATTATCCGGTGTCCGCCAAGCTCAAATTCCCGTGCACCAACAACATGGCCGAGTACGAAGCCTGCATATTAGGGATCAAAATGTCCATTGACATGAACATTCAAAAGTCGCTAGTAATCGGAGATTCAGACCTCCTTATACATTAGGTCCTAGAAGAACGGGCAACCAAGAACTCCAAAATACTCCCTTATCTGCATCATGTATAGGGTTAGAGGAAAAGGTTCACAGAGACAGAGTTCCAACATGGCCCCAGGGTCCATAATGAGTTTGCCGATGCATTAGCTACCCTATCATCTATGATTCAATATCTAGATAAGAACTTCATTGATCCCATTCCGGTAATGGTCCATGATTAGCCAGCTTAATGTTCTCATATAGAAGAAGAAGCAGATGGAAAACCATTGTTTCATGATATCAGAGAATACTTGGCAAAAGGAGAATACCCAGAGCTCGCAAATCCCACTCAGAAGTGCACACTTCGGAGGTTATCTAACAATTTCTTCCACAGCAGAGGAATCCTATATAGAAGGACTCCGGATTTGAGATTGCTAAGGTATGTCAACGCAAAGGAAGAATCTAGGCTACCAGAAGAAATCCATGCTGGGACTAGCGGTCCACATATGAACGGTTTTGTCCTAGCCAAGAAGATACTCCGGGCAGGCTACTTTTGGATGACTACGGAAACGAACTGCATCCAGTATGTCCGAAAGTGCCAGTGCTATCAGATACATACAAACATAATAAAGGTTCCTCCAAATGAGCTTAATGCAACAAGCTCGCCATGATTGTTCGCCGCTTGGGAAATGGATGTTATTGTACCTATCGAGCCTGCAACATCAAATGGGCACAGGTTCATCCAAGTGGCAATTGATTATTTCACTAAATAGGCTAAAGCAGCATCATACAAAGCGGTGACTAAGAAAGTTGTTGCAGATTTTGTCCGCGACCGTATTGTTTGTCGGTTCAGAATTCCGTAGTCAATCATTACTGATAATGAGTCCGATCTCAACAGTGACTTGATGAAAGCCATGTGTGAAACCTTCAAGATCAAACACAAGAATTCTACAGCTTACAAACCTCAGATGAACAAAGTTATAGAGGCCACCAACAAGAACATCAAGAAGATACTAAGGAAAATGATAGAGAAGCATCAGCAATGGCATGAGAAGTTATCATTTGCTTTATTGGGGTACCACACCAAGATCTGCACATCAACTGGGGCAACCCCCTATATGCTGGTTTATGGCACAGAGGCGGTCATTCCCGTCGAGGTAGAAATTCCTTCCTTGAGGATCATACAGGAAGCAGAACTCGACGACACAGAGTGGGTGAAGAGTCATTACGAGCAGTTGGTTCTTATAGATGGAAAAAGAATGAATGTCGTTTGTCACGGTCAGCTCTATCAGAACAAAATGTCCAGAGTCTTCAACAAAAGGGTCAAGCTGAGACAATTCACATCGAGGCAGCTGGTATTAAAGAACATTTTCCCGTATCAGGATGAAGCCAAAGGGAAATTCTCTCCCAACTGGCAGGGTCCATACATGGTTCACCGAGTTTTGGCAGGAGGAGCTCTCCTACTTACAGAAATGGACGGAGAAGTTTGGCCGAAGCCGATCAACTCAGATACAGTGAAGCGATTCTATGAGTAACTTTTATGCTTTCCTCGTATGATGTAATTTGAACTATGCCTGACTTGATTCCCGTTTGAGAGGGGATACGTAGGCAGCCCTATGGGTTCAGTCATAATTCCATAAATTTCATTTTTCCTCGCTATTGGAAACTAGGGCAAAATTTTGAGGAGGACCCTCAAAATTCCGAAGTTGACTTCAGCCATTTACCGCAAGCAACCGTCAGAAGCACTAGCCCAGTAAACTAGGGCAGAATTTTGAGGAGGACCCTCATAATTCTGGAACAAGAAAAGGTTGCAATGTCTTGAACCGTGTCGAGGTCGTCGGTTCATATAAAGAAAACTATTCTCGATTATATACTTATGTTGTATTTTTACTAAATCATGCATGTCTATTATAAAAATTGCTTTGTTAGCAACGCTACCTCAATGATACACACAGTATCACCAGATCAAAGCCGAGAAGGTCAAGCAAAATCCACGGGGATACGAACTAACCTTCCCCTTTTACAAAACTCATGATTATTCTTTGAATGCAGGCACCTGAGTCACAAAATCCTTCCTAGGTTAACCTCTACCTCCATCTGCATTTTTCTCCATTGCATAGACTACCATTCTGCCTTCTGAGGTTAAGCTCTACCTCCATCTACATTTTCTGCATTGTATAAGGCTACTATTCTGCCTTCTGAGGTTAAGCTCTACCTCCATCTGTATTTTCTACATTGTATAAGGCTACTATTTTGCCTTTCGAGTTTAAGCTCTACCTCCATCTGCATTTTTCTACATTTCATAAGGCTACCATTATGCCTTTCGAGAATAAGCCCTGTCTTCACCTACATGGCTGAAATATCACCACTTTATTTATGTCTCGCATGGCTGAAAGATCGCCACCTTTATTTATTTCTTGCATCGACTGAAAGATCGCCACCTTTATTTATGTTTTGCATTGGCTGAAATATCATCACCTTTATTTATGCTTTCATGGGCTAAAACATCGCCACCTATCGCATTCCATGGGCTGAAACATCGCTAAATTGTTCGAAGGCGTCATTGTTCGAAGGCACCATTTTCATAGACCGAGAACGCCGTGCCACGGCCTGAGGACCCCATTTTGTCTTTTGCATATCATTATTCAAAGGCATCATAGTTCGGAGGCATCATTCTGATAACCCGAGAGCATCAGTTAATAGCCTGCAAATCCTTTATTGTACGCTTCATGGCCCATGACGTCATGGTTTGAGGACGTCATCCTAACCGTCCAAAGACAACATTCATGGTCTAATGGGAACTTGCATCACGTTTAAATTTATGCACAATATATTTTGTATTGCTCATTTGTAGGTAAACTAGCTGGCAATGACCGTCTCAATAGGAGCGATCCCGCTCCAGTTCCCGAAGCCCTAACTAGACTTTGACCATCTTTCGCAACTTGAACATCTCGTCCATTCTTGTAAAATCCCCATCAACATATTTCGCCGATGGATCCTGAACTACATATGGCCTGATTCCTGTAAGACCAGGGATATGTAGCCAGCTCAGGAACTAGAGCACGGTCAAATTCTTCAAACCGTTTCGTTCGGTCAAATTGGACATCATATCTTTACCCTGTAACTCTTTCATCCTTCCCGGGTAAAGAGGGGTAGCTGTTGATGCCAATTTTTTCCTATGTATTTTTCATATTTACAAAATACTTTTAAATAGCATATATGCAAATATAAGTATGCCCAGGTGTTTTAATATTTTTTTCAAATTTTTAAAGATTTTAAAATTAATTTAGTGTCCATTTTTAGCAGTACAAAACTAATAATTATTCCCAAAATCAACCATTTTGGTGAATTTTTTATCTTATTTCCATATTTATACCAAAATATAGTTAAGGCAATTTTTATATATTTTTACAAATTTATTTGGTATTTTAAAAGCTAAATTGCATATAATTGCAATTTTAGCCTATTTTGAGAATTAATAACATTTTATAATTATGAAATTGGTTCCAATATTTTAAAATTAATATCTACATATTATTAACTGACCCAGTACGTTTAATTTTCTTTTAAAATCAAGTTTATTATTATTTATAAAATAAAAGGGAAAAACTGGCTATTTAAAAACTAGACTCATTTGCATTTCAATTGTAGCCAAATTGATCCCCTAATGGACCCACTCTCAGTCTCAAACCGGACCAGCCCAACCTTTAAAATAACCCGACCCCTAACCCATCAACACAACCCGCCCGGTCAATCTCTTAATCCAGGTCGTTGATCATTTTGATCAGCGGCCACGATTGGCCCTTACCTATTTTATTCCACCAAACCCCATAAACCTACTCATTTTCGCTCAGAGACGCTGCCCTGAAACCCCATCGTCTCTCAAACTCTCTCGAATGTTCTTGAAACCCTAATCCTCTTCTACCATTTTCAACCGCCATCTCACCGGAATCCATAGCTTCTCAGGCCATGGATGGCCTATACTCACCCCCCCTCCACCCTTAAACGCTTGGTGCTCGAAGATTCGAGGTCTGACCTCGATGGTGCCCATTCAGATCGTCTCTAATTCAAGGTTCCATGGCCTCTCCGGCATTACTTCGGCGTATCCAAAATGTTTCAAGCCTGGTTTTGACTCATCCGACTCAAGATCGGACATTTTTCCAAGCCTTTCTCATTCTAGGGTTCCTCTGAAACCCTAGCTATTCAACGTTTCTCTAGTTATCTTCTTAAATCTAGTCTATATCTGTGTTGTACTAGAGTATTAAAACGTTTTCTCCAATTTTTTTTGCAAAAATTACTTCTCTTCGATTTAGGGTTTCTGAAAGTTTCAAGATGTTTCTCTGACTATTCTTCTTCTTTTCTTTGTGGGTATCTGTCTATGCTATGTTCTTATGTTTTCTTTTTCTACCTTGCATGACCTTCTACTATGTTCTTATGTTTTCATGTTCTTCTACTGTGCTCCGTTCTTTCTTCTACTATATTATGCTCTCACATGTTTATCTTGCCATGTTTCCTTATGTGTTCTCCACTACTAGGATTATGTTTTAAAATTCTTTGTTTACCTTTCACTGTACCTTTGTTTGAGTTTTTTTTAAAACATGTTTTGTCTACTATTTTCCTAAGTGTTATACTGCCTCTTTTTCTCTTATGAACTTGTTTAAGTTCCAAGATTTTCTTAAATCGTGTTCCTTCTACTCTCATTATGCTATAAATAAGTTTCTTCACTCTATTTGCTTCGAATTTGCTATTGTATCTGTTTGTTTTCTCATGAGTCTCTGAAAGAGATCTCTGTGCCTGTTTCAATTACTTGGCTTCTCGTCTCTATATCTGATTCGATTTAGAAACCTTAGAATTTGGGGGTTTTGATGAGATTGATCTTGTGTTTGGACTAGGGTTCTATTTGGAATCCTGGACTCTCTCAAACTCATTCTGAGTCTATGTACTAAACCTGAACTCCTTTGTTCATGAATCTAAACTTTTCTATGCTAGACTCTCTACTAATTGGCATGATAGTTCTTCGTGTTTAACATGTCTGTACGCTTTATATATGAGGAAGTTTTCCTTCAAAGGGGTTTGCCAACTTGTGATTGATTCAAAATTCCTTTTAAAAAAGGTTCGATTGATTGTTACTGATTTTCTTTAAGTAAAAAAAATCCTTCTTCACTTTTTCTGACTGGATTCATTCATACCAAAACTCAGACATTGTGATTTACTGGCTGTTGATTGATTTTCTTTTCTTATTTGCACAAACCGTGTGCTATGAAACTTGTTCCTTAAATAAGTCACTGTGTATTTACCCTTCTTGTGATGCTTTGGAAAAATGTTTGATCAACCTCTTTCCTTAATTATTTTACCCGTTTGTAATCAGAATCCCTTAATTGAAGGGGAACTTATGTAATTGATTTCAAAACTATTTTCTTACCTATTTCTACTTGCCTTTATGCACTATAAAGGGCACGACCCTTATACACCTTCAACACACACATTAATGACTGAACAACTTCAATTTCAATACTGTTACACTTCACAATTTCAATTCTACACTCTACTCTCTTCTGAGATCTTCTAACTATTTGCTTGCAATTTGGATTTACAAGACTACTGCTTTTCTTTTCTTGTTTCCTTGAAATTTGATATTTCTAATTTAGTTTTTTGCCTCATCCCTATGTGTTTGCTTTACAGCTTTTACAATTTTATTTATTTTGCTGTCTATGTTCAGTATTAACTATGATGTTCTCTTTGCATCTGTTACTGTTGTGAATGCCCATACCTCATTCCCTTCTATGTGTTTGAGGTAAAGTTCAAAGCATGTAAACATCCAAATTGTTGCTCATGTCTGGACTTGATCCTTTAATGGATCCTAACTCCCAAACAATGTGGCTAACAGGCTGGTTGGGGTGTTCCAGCACTTCCAATTGCTGGTTATGACTACCAGCCTGTCTTGGCTTTGCCCAAAATCCCCTCTATGCACTTGAACTCTCTCCTAGACTCTAAGTTCTGCCCCCCTCCTATGAGCCTAGCTTTGGGACCTTGAGCTCCCTCTGAACTTGGATATTTGAGGGCTGGTCGTTCCACACTGCACAAAACTCAACTTTGCAATATATTTGGGGTGTAAGCACTGCCCGAAGTCCATTTGAGACTCTTAGGGAACTCTGACACATCCCAAATAAGAGAAAGGCTTTGGAATTTTATCTTTGGAGTTGGTTTACTTCATGCTTCGGATAGAAGTTTGAATCAGGCTCTCCTTGGTTGGGATTTTTAGCTTTCTGTTGTAATTTTATTTTACTTTTCTTTATTCATTATGGGTTGTAATAATTTGTAATAACTTATAGGGTTTTAGTGAAAAGGGGAGGGTCACTTATGTATGCATAATGGTAGATATCATGTTCATAGGTATTTACTTCTGCAATCATGTCTAGTTCTCACTTCTGCATTTTTCATATAGAAATCATGTTTACAAGTTCTACACTTCTGCATTTTTCATATAGAAACCATGACTAGAGGTTCTGCATTTCATGTACACATCTTGTTTATAGGCTCTGCATTTCATACGTAGATACCATATCGATAGGTTTTGCATTTCTGCCTATCACGTAGAGAACATGTCTATAGAATTTCCTGAATTCTGCATATGCATCTATCACTAGGCAAACATACTTATAGGTTTAAATAACTAACATCATTCGAGATACCATGACTATAGGACTTTTTGCGCTTTTATTTCGAGCGTATTAAAATCAATAACACTTAGAAAGCATGCCTATAGGAGTAATCGACTCATCTGAACCGACCACTCACTTATGAGTTTAAAATCAGTAACAACATTGCTTAAATGTCTGCAGAACTTATGTTCCTACAGTTAATAAGTCTTCATTCGAAATCAATATATCTCTCCAGTATTTTTAGATATCATACATATAGGTCTCACTTAGGCAAGCTATAGGGTGAATTAGCTAATGAAATAGGCTTCGTTAATTCCAACCAGCAGGCAGGTATGGTTTCAGTTTCTTATCTAAAATGTCGAATAAACGAGTCAGCCTCCTCCATTTAAGTTTAATTCAAACCATAACTCGTACATGCAAGACATGATAAACAATCTGTCTTTAAGTGAGGAGGCATGTTTGAGCCTTTTAATTGTTATGTGTTTTTCCCTATCTTTATGTGTTTTTCTTGACGCCTTAGAATTTTATCCTTTTGAAACCATAAAAAGCTCAAATCTCCCTTCCCTTTAGGACTACTAGTCCCAAATGCCTCCGGGACTAATAGGAAATGGGGTGCGATAATTAGGCCATTTGTAGTTCTGGATCTAACGCTGAACGTAACTGATGGAGTTGTTATAAGAAGGTTTGTATGTTTCGGAAATGGTTATTTTGTGTAGGATAGTATCAAATGAATTTATGCAAAGTTATGAATGTGAATTTGAAACGTTATGGATGTATCGAAAAGCGAATATCTGAACGGTCATACAGTGAAAGGTAGGAAATTACTGGTTTTCGGTTATGTTTGAAGCAATCAAAGGACGTAAACATTGCAAACGGAAACCGGAGTGAAGATTGTTTATATTTGTAGAACGATTACCTCCTGGATTACCTGTAAAACTTTAAATACGATGCATGATATATATATATATATATATATATACATGGGGGTTATTGCAAAAATTTAAATGTGATGCAAATTCCCTTTGGACCATGAAGGTTTTCTTTGGAAGATGAGGATTATATTCTTAGACCATGATGCCCTGGCATGAAGCATGTGTTCTCAGGTTATGAGGATTGTGGCTCTGGACTATGATGCCTTTGAATAATGATATGCAATTTTGATAGATCCTCAGGCCATGGAATGGTGTCTTCCATCCATGAGGATGATACCTTCAGACTATGACGTCTTTGAAAAAATGGAAATATTTTAGCCTATGAAATGCAAAGATCGAATGATTAGTTATATGCGAGAGCGAGACAAGACAAGGCTTAGTCTTGTGTAAGATGAGGGTTATGCTAAGACCTAGGTAGAAAAAGGGGATAGTGCTTGGTCTTAGATAGTGTAGTGGAGATAGTATTTAGTCTTATGCAAAGAAAAGACAATTCTTAGACTTATGTAATTACGGAGGCAATGCTTAGCCTTATGCCAGAGATGGAGACAATGCTTAGTCTCATGAAGTAAAAGCAGTGTTTAGCTTTATGAATTTACGGAGGCAATGCTTAGCCTAATGCAAGAAATGGAGACAATGCTTAGTCTCATACGAAGAAAGGAAACTCTTACAATTATACAATTAGGGAGGAAATGCTTAGCCTTATGTAAGAATATGAGACAATGATTAGTCTCATGCATGGAAGGTGATGTTTAGCCTTATGCAAGAAAGAGAGACAGTGTTTATTCTAATGCAAGGATGGGAGACAATGCTTAGTCTCAATCAAGGAAAGCCAATGCTTAGCCTTTTACAATTATGGAGGCAATGGTTAGCCTCATGTAGGAAATGCAAATAGTGCTTAGTCTCACGCAGGAAAATGCAGTGCTTAGCCTTATGCAATTAGGGAGGCCATACTTAGACTCAAGCAGGAAATGGATGCAGTGCTTAGTCTCATGCAAATATGGGAGACAATGCTTAGTCTCACGCAACGAAAGGCAGTGCTTAGCCTCATGCAAGAAAAATAATGAGTGATAGTGAGAAAGTAAAGTATTTCTTAGATGGAGGTGTTTGAATTTGGTAACTTATCATCATGAAGGTAATAATTTGATGTATTTTCAGATATTATTGTCTTATCGTGCCCGCTTCCAAAGAAAAATCATGAGTTTTGTGAGGGGGAAGGTCGGTTCGTGATTTTTTCTCCTTGCTTTGTCTTTACTCCTGCTTTGAGATCCTGTTTGAGTTACCCTAAGTAATGTCTGGCTGTCATAGAAACAAAGTTTTTGAAAAATATGTATGCATTTGATAAATTGTTTGCAAAAAATATAGTTGTTTGAAATGTATTGCAGTGATATCAAATAATTTAGATGAACCGGTGACTGTGACACATTTAGAGATATTTCAACCTCCTTGCCTTAGAATTTTGAGGGTCCTCCTCAAAATTCTACCCTAGTTTAAATGCATACTTTTGACAATACTTTTTGGTTTTTCCACATATAATGAAGTTCGCTGAACTTGTGATCTTGCCCAGTTTCTGATCACGGGAAAAATGAAGATTTTATTAAGGTGTGACTAAACCTATAGGGCTGCCTACATAGCCCTTCTTAAACAGGAATTAGGGCAAGCATAGTTCAGTTACATCAAATTGAAAATGCAAACAATCCTAAACTAGTATCTCTTAACTGTGCCTGAGTTGGCAGGTTTTGGCCAAATCTCTCCATCCATTTCTGCAAGTATAAGTGCTCCTCCTGTTAGTACTCGATGAACCATGTAGGGACTCTGCCAATTGGGTGAGAACTTCCCTCTGTCTTCATCTTGGTATGGGAAGATTCGCTTTAGCACCAATTCCCCCGGTGTGAATTGCCTTGGTCTGGCCTTTTTCTTGAAAGCTCTTGCCATTTTGTTCTGGTAGAGTTAACTGTGACATACCACATTAATTCTTTTCCCATCACTTAGATCTAGTTGTTCATAGAAACTTTGTACCTATTCTGCAACACTGAGCTCAGCTTCTTGTATAATTCTTAAAGTAGGGATTTCTATTTTGGTAGGGATAACCACTTCAGTAGCATAAACCAATGAGTAGGGAGTTTCCCCAATTGATGTACGAACTGTGGCACAGTATCTGAGCAGAGAAAATGGAAGTTTCTCATGCCATTATTTTTAATTATCTATCATTTTCCTCAATATCTTCTTGATGTTCTTGTCGGTGGATTCTACGACTCTATTCATTTGTGGAATGTATGCTTTGGAATTCTTATGCTTGGTATTGAAAGTTTCACACATGGCCTTCATTAGATCACTATTAATATTGGCAGCGTATCGATGATAATTGACTCTGGTACCCCGAACCGACAAACAATGCGATCCGAACAAAATCTGTGATGACCTTCTTGTTACAGCTTTGTAATATATAGCTTCTACCCATTTTGTGAAGTAGTCTATGGCCACCAAAATGAACCTATGCCCATTTGAAGTAGCAGGCTCAATTGGAACGATGACATCCATACCCCAACTGAGTAAGGCTAAGGTGAACTTGCCGCATTGAGTTCATTGGGTGGTACTCGTATCATGTCAGCATCTATCTAGAATTAGTGACCTTTTGAACATACTTGATGTGGTATGTTTCCATAGTCATCCAAAAATACCCTGCTCTTAATATTTTCTTGGCCAAGACAAAGCCATTCATGTGCGGTCTGCAAGTTCCAGCATGTATTTCCTCAAGCAATCTGGATGCCTCCTTGGCATTGACACACCCTAGTAATCCCAAGTCTGGAGTCCTTCTACACAGAATACACTCACTTTGAAAGAAATTATTGGCTAACCTTCGGAGTGTGCGCTTCTAAGTGTGCATAGGCGTTTTTGGGTATTCTCTTTTTTCCAGGTAACTTTTGATATTGTGGAACCACGAATTTCCATCACTTTCTTCTTCAACATGAGCATAGTAACCTGGCTACTTATGAATTCCTACTAGGAAAGGATCAATGAAATTCTTTTCTAGTTGTTGTATCATGGATGATAAAGTGTCCAATGCATTTGCGAGCTCATTCTCGACCCTCGAGAACATGTTTCAATTCTATCTTTGTGAATCTCTTGATCAACTTTTGTACATAGTGCAAATATGGCAAGATTTTGGTGTTCTTTGTAGCCCATTCTCCTAGAATCGGATGCACTAAAAGATTGGAATCTCCAATCACCAGCAGCTCCTGAACATTCATGTCAATCGTCAACCTGAGTCCCAAGATGCAAGCCTCATATTGTGCCATATGGTACTTTCTCATTTTCAAGGATGTCTTTTGGTTTGTGCATTTCTCCGACGACTTTTCAATGGTGTATGATGGCTATTTTCACCGACATGGTGGAATATATTCTCGAGGATTTCATGGATGATTTTTTTGTGTTTGGAAATTCGTTTGAAGACTGTATGAACAATTTGGATACGGTATTGGCTAGGTGTGAGGAGACCAATTTGATTTTGAACTGGGAAAAGTGTCACTTCATGGTTAAGGAAGGCATTGTCCTCAGCCAATAGATTTCAAAACATGGTATTGAGGTTGACCAAGCTAAAACTTAGGTGATCTCGCAACTTCCCCCCCCCCCCCCCCCCCCC